>JAOWMA010000414.1:0-38690 GCA_025962755.1 Colletotrichum tropicicola
GCCTAAAAAATATAATATTATATCCTAAAGTATAATTATTATATATTACTTATTTAACCTAATTATACTTATTTTTACTATAAAAATAGAGATTATAAGTATTAAGATAATTAATAATAATAGATTAACCTTTATTATTAATTAGCTTACTTAATAGACTAACTAAAAGTAGTCGTTTAGAAGGCTCTAACTTATATAGGCCTTCACTATAGAGCCCACTCTAAATAGGCAACTTAAATAGAATAATACTATTACAACCAGAGGCACCTTTACCAACAAACCGCTGTATACAGCACTAATATCACCTGTAGTGATACTAACACTATGCGTTGGATAAAAGACGCCCAGCGAAACTAGACTAAGTTTACTCACGCTGATTAAGGTATGAGTAAAGCCGGGCGAAGGCTGGCTTGGGAATTCTAGTAACCACGTAAACGGTCTCCAGATTGACTGGAATAAACTATCACTAGGTAAATAGATCGTCATGACTTGAAGGCTGATGTGAATTGAAATGGGTACTATGTAGTCACAGCATGGATCGGAGTTTTTGGAACATGAGAAAACTCCGATCGCCTAGGCACATCCTAGAAGTAAAGAGTACAGCCAGGGCCAATCATGTGAAATTAGCCTTCCGTGATGTCGGAGCACGGGTTCAATATGGCCGACTTCCATCTCAGCCGGGCTACGGCACTCCGTCGGTGTCTGAATTCTGATCTGCAAGCCCGGTCGAGACTCGCGAGTACAAATTATCTGATTTTCGCGTGTAAAATATGTGTCTCCCCTCGGCATCAGACCTCTCTTGCGACATCAAGTTTCGGGCATGGTCAAAATCAAACATGAAACCTTTATGCAGCATCGAGAAGGTGAGAAAGATTTCCACATAAAACTTCCAATACCTAATTTCAGTACTAGGTCATCATCATCGGAGGGGGCCCAGCCGGGTTGTTGGCAGCGCTTCAACTACAAAAGAGCAACGGGGTGTCTCCAGTGATTTACGAAATTCGAAATAAACCGACCACTCTGGGCGGTGCTGTTGGTATTCCTTCTAATGGCCTACGTCTTCTGCATCGTCTTGGTCTTTATGAAGATGTCTTGGCGAAAGGCGCTCTTACGCCAAATCTCGTCTTGCACGCCCTGAAGGGCTGCGTCATGGGCGAGATGGACTTGGCCTCTTGGAGCAAGCAGCAGACCGGCTTTGGATATTTGCGGATCCAGCGAACCGACTTGATGGATGTGCTTCTGGAAGCTGTCAAGAATGCAGGCATCCAAGTTCATTTCGGCAAGCTCTTGCAGAGCATCGAGGAAGACGATGACAACGTCAATGTGCAATTCGCTGACGGGTCGAGTGATACCGCCGATTTCCTCCTCGGTTGTGACGGCATTCACTCCGCTGTACGGAAGCTTTACGTCGACCCACAATGCAAGCAAGAGTACACTGGATTTTCCAACATGTTTTCCCTCGTCCCGACGGCAAACCTTTCACCCGCTGCGTCTTCAGTCCAGACTCTGAGCGCGACGCTCACTTCGAATGGGCTGTTCGCGGTAACGCCCACCACCCCGAACTGCGACCTTCTCTACTGGTTCTTTTCGCGCGAGGTGTCACTGCCGTCCATAGGCGACGTGCGTGACGGGTGGGAAGAACGCGGCAAGGCCGAAGCCGACAACTTCAGATCCACCTTGCTTGACCTGCTTGGAACTGAGAAATCGGAGTGGACGGACATGGTCCGAGACATCTTATGGAACACCAAGGCTATCCAGTTTTACCCTATTTACAAGATGCCCAGAGGGAGACCTTGGTTCAGGGGCCGCTGTCTCATCATCGGCGACGCCGCTCACGCAATGCCGCCGCACGCCAGTCAAGGGGTGTCGATGGCACTTGAAGACGTCTTCCTTTTCTCCAAGTTGCTGAAGAGCAACATCCAGAACATTCAAGACGGTCTGTTGGCTTACGAGAGGAAGAGGAAAGACAGAACAGAGCAGATGTTGGATGCGGCAGAACGCAACGGTTCCGTACGGAAGCAAACGACTCCTTGGCGGCTGCGGGCGAGCGAGCTGGCAATATCCGGAGGTCTGTGGATTTACAAGGTAGCAGGCTTGGAGAAGCTGGGCATGGGGAAAAAACCTTTGGCTTACGACGTTGAAGAGGAGGAGTTTTAGAATTTTGTCACAGCTGGCTTACTTCTTTACTTGCTTCTCGAATTTCAAACATGTTCACCCCGATTAGACCCCGACTCCCCGAGTCGTTTTGCGTCACTTCTGCACGCCTGCTGCACCCGTAGCGGAGTAAAATAATTTCCCCTCAGCCACAGTAACTGATATTCACATGATGAGTGATGTGATTTACAGACAGGGATGTGATAGAAGTGCCAATTATTCAGAGTGGTTTACTGTTTTCTGGTCTGTAAGTACTGACCTAATAGTATAAACCCAATTGCGGAATACTCCTAAGGACATAGTAAATCAACTATACGATAAGATGCAGTGGATATTTGCTGACCAAAGAATGTTGAATTAGTGATGACGCTGTTGAGCTCGGACTGACGCCGCGACATCCTTCAACTCCATGCATCTAACCTTAAGTAGCGCAGGGCTCCAACCTGTCCCATAGAGCTCTCGAATGATTTGCAGCTTCAAAGTGAATCCCACAACGGGCTCGTGAACATGACCATACGAATCTTTGAGACGAAAGGTCATGCCAAAGTTATGAGCCCTCCACATCCTCCGGACTTGAACCTAAACTCCAAATCCGTCGGAAATTACTCATAACCTCCGCCGTCCCAGTCGGTCAATTGGGAAAGTCTAAGTAAGTCTCTGTGCTTCACACAGTTCCTTGAAGCAAGCATCAGGTCGTAGAGGGGAAATATCAAACGTAGGTTGACGAGGAAATATGTAAATGGCGAGCCCCCGTTACTCTAACTCCAGTCAGTATGACAGACAACACCGAACACTGCGGTTGCAGATTTCAAAATGAACAGCCAAACGCTCCTCAAAGAACTTCCGTTTAGTCTTAGACTAGGATGGATTGGTAAATCCCATCTTGACCCAGCATAGTGATCGCTTATTTTCTAGTCAATTCTGACTCAAGAGACCGACAGGCTTGGGGTCCATGGGCTTGCCTATGGCAACCAATCTCCAAAAGTATCTATCCCAAAACCACGGAAAGAACCTCCAATTCTATAACCGTACCGAGTCTCGTGGCGTACCGCTCAAACAATTTGGAGCGGTCTCGTCCACCATTGAAGGCCTAGTAGAGGATTCAGACATTGTCTTCATGTCTTTGACCGATGACAAGGCCGTGGAGTCGGTGTTAGACGAGATTCTCGGATCTGTTGGTGCGAAAGGCAAACTCAGCAACAAGATTATCGTGGACACCACCACGATTCAACCCGATTCTTCTGCGAACGCTCGCTCGAGACTGTGGGAGAAAGGGGCAGAATATGTGGCAGCCCCGGTCGTCGGAGCCAGTCCGCTGGCCGCTACGGCACAGCTAGTGTGGATTCTAGCTGGAGCAGAGACTTCCATCAATGCAGTACGTCCACTGATCTGTGGTATCATGGGAACAGATGTCATTGTTCTTGGAAACGACGTACGTCACGCAAGCCAGCTCAAGTCCGTGGCGTAAGTGCACTTTATTTTCCACATACAAAGCAACTGCTTCGGTCGCTAAAGTTTCCTTCTCTCAGAAATATCTTGTCGATGGGCATGGTTGAGGTGTTGAGTGTGGCACACGTTGTCGCCGAAAAGTCAGGGCTGGGTGTTGAAGCCGTGGAGGCATTGATCCAGCAGCAGATCGGACCAGTAGGGATGATGACTTCGCAGCGACTGACATCCGGAGCCTACATGCCTCCGAAAGGCGAAAGGCCATGGTCTGACGCCGGAACGGCATTAGCGGCTGGAATGAAAGCGCTCAAGAGTGCCGAAGATAATGGCATGCGACTGGAACTTTTGTCTCTGCTGACGCAACAGTTGAACGACGCGATGGATTTTGCCAAAGTGGAACGTCGACAGCTTGATGCTTCGGCAATCTACGGCGTCATTCGGAAGGATGCGGGACTTTCTTTTCAGACATCCTATGTGAAGCAAAGAGATCGTGCCACGTGAAGCCGTCATGTTGTTTGAATTCAGTCAACACCTCAAGGTAGCTGCAGGATGTACACTTGACTAGCGCTACCTACAGGTGCAGAAACAAAGTCAAGCCCAAAGTGAAACTTCTCATTGCAACTCTGATCATAATTTTCTGAATGACAGCTGTGTGCGTTACTCTTGGCGTTGTATTTGCAAGAAACCGGTACCCCAACCCTCATCATACTTGTTTGATGGTGGCCCCATCATGCTTTCCTCCTCTTTACATCACAGCACATGTTCCCTCAAGTAGCGCAGGAACGTCGCTCCCCTTCTTTTTGATGGAATCCCGCAGAGGATGCTCGAAGGACTTTGGCCAATACATGTAATCGCTGGCTCGGGCGTAAGCGCGCTGGAACTCTTCGATGAAGATTTCTACTACGTCCTCGTCCTCGCACTTCATCGCACACCGTACCAACTCGAAGCGTTTTTCCATGAGTGTTACGTCTCTCTTCGGAAGAAATATTCGCCAGAAAGATTGATTCTCTTGATTGTAGATTCGTTCTTCGGATGACCTGAAGACATCCCAGAGGGTGGTTGCCAAGAATGGGTAATTCACTGCGGAATAAGGGCGAGTACCACTAATGTCGTTCCAGCAATCGAGTTTAGCGACCTCTAAGTCCTCCAGAATGTTTCCAGCTTGCTGTAAGTGGCTGGAGTGGGCTCATTGTCGGCATAATTTGATGAAAGATCTGGTCTCAGGAGAGCCATCGTGTGCGCCGTTTCCATGACCCCCCTCTCCACCGATGAACGGCTCCCGTACCAGTCATCGTTCCAACCTTGAGCACGCAAATGTTTGAAAAGTTCTGTAGGCTCAATCGCCATCTCCCCTGTCAAGAGGTCGAACATTACTTTCGTTTGGCTGAGCCGGATCGAGGCGATAGCCGTCCTTGACTCGAGAGCGGTGTCTGGAATGAGGCTGGGGTCTCAGTGTGCCTCTTGATAGAGCATCAAATGCGACACTTTATTGAAGTCGGCGTTCGCTCTGACAGGGTAGACACACGCCACCCCTGGATAGCGAGTATCGTGGTGCTTTTTCTGGCATCTGGTGCGTCTAGTCTTGTCGAGACCTCCCTTGCCCAACTCCTCAAAAGCGTCCAGGTATTCTTGCGGTGCTTCCGGGACTTGTCCCTTGGTGTACACGGCGTCTCTATAGAGGCCCCTCAAAAGATTGCAGATGGATATTGCTGGCCACTTTCTTCCGTTCATCTTGTAAAAACCCTCCCCAGTCAGCATCTGGTCTAGATGAGTCGCCAGCGTCGGCTCAGGAAGAATGTCCAGCAGCCGCATGCCCGTGCTGTACGTGATCTGAAGCGCTTCCACCAAAGCAACGCCACATAAGAATGGCGAGTGGTTCCATAGAGCATTTGGGCCGAGATCCGCAAACCGCGAAGACGGGATGGGAGCATTTTCGACCTCCGCAGCGGATCGGCCGAGACGACTTTGGAGATATTTGGAGGCCCAGTCGAGCAATTCTCTGATGAGCGAGTAAAATGACCCTGCTCCAAAGGTCTTTTCGTAGGGCAGCAGACACCGCGCCATTAACTCACATGAACCGACGAATCCGTCTACGTAAAGGTCGTGTCGTCCATCTCCATTGCAATCACACTTTCCATACAATATGTTTTTGACGTTCTGCATGGGATGAAAGCCTTCTGATGCAGGTCCCACGATGTGAGTCCCATGAGGACACAGTGACGATCCGTATTGAGCGGCGGTGGCGTCGACGATGCATTGTAGTTGAAAAACGTACCGGTACGGGATCTTTCAGCGAAAATCAGAACCCGTCTTTTGTGAGACCAACGAACGTGACGAAGGCTGCGAACTCTGTCAGGCCGAGCAGCCTTCGTTAAGCACCGCTTGGCCCATCGGAGGACCAATCGACAAGCTCCGAAAAACATTTGGTGCTGCCCCTCTGTTTCTGCTCGAGGGCAGAGTACTCATTGACGAGGTCGTACAACCAGTTGATCGTAAAGGTTCTTCGCCACCGGATCCTCTCATCCTTCGTTGCAGACTCAAGGGGGAACTTTGGGCCCCAGTTTCCAAGGTTTGCCCGCATAGCCTTCGTTGGCTTGCCATTACGACTCTCCTGAAAGTCTGTAACAAAATCGACAAGGTCTTGATACGCATACAGGAGGAGTTGCTCCCTCACGTCGACCTAACAACCATGGCATTCCTCGTTGGGGTTGGCTGCTGCTTTCTTCTCGGCCAAGATTTGGAACTGGTCCGGGTCGCCTCTGGTCAGTGTCTTGGTGATGATTTCGAAGGAATCGTGGTCCGGAAAGTCGACGAAGATTTCATGTTACTTTTGGTCTAATTACCCAGCCCCTTGGATCTTAGGGAATGTTTCGGCCTGACATGTCGTTCTAGAAAATGTCTTTACTCGCATTCGTGGGAAACTAGCATCACCTTGTTCATTTGAAATGAAGGAGAGGGCGCCTCTGGGTTGTGCCACTGGAAATGAGAAGCACCACCATGATCTCCAGCCTGACACACTAAGAAAGCGAAATGCCACGTCGTATTTGTGGGAAAAAGAAGTGGCTGCCTCGGAACAAAACAAGGGTAGAACCAAAACAGCCGTTCATAGCAGGACCTTTTGCATGTAGCGCGACGATCCATGTCTGAGAACGATACGAATGTTTTCCCCCTGAAGCGAAAAGTCTAATGGACGACATATGCTGCCAAAACTTGGCTGACCTATGCGGCATGTCCGCGTGCCCTATCAGAAGCATACCCTGATTCGTAAACATCCGCCACAGTACAGTCGCATTTTCCCTCGCCTCGACCAATCCCTATGAGCTTCCTGGAGACGGAATGAAATGAAAGTAAAACTTTGTCAAAGTGGTAGCCATAGTGATGGAACCAAAGCTTAGCCGCGACCGGTCTGGAGGCTTCCGCTATGCCGAGACCTGTGTGACGAGACTACGGATTCCGCCGCCACGCTTGGAGCATTACTCAACATACTCTTTGTCTCTTCATCAGGATATGTACCCTGTGGAAGTGGAAATGAGCTCGAAGCTCTAGAACCCTGACGAGAGTGCTTCGATGAGTCGTGGCGACTGTGTATTGATGATCCGCGACTGTGCTGAGGCTGTTGAGCTGAGTTCGCCCTGCTCCTTGAAGTGTTGAGCGTCGATAAGTTTGGCGACAGCGAGCCAAGACCACCGGCGCTACGCGGAATGGGAGACCAAGGACTCGCGGTGACTCTTCCTTGTGCCTGAAATTCAGTCGCCTGTCGCGTTGAGTGAGCGGAAGTGGTGGAAGCTCTGGGGCGGTGTGCAAGATGTTGACTTCCGCGATTTGGAAGAATTGGAAGGGGAGGTTGACCAAAATCGGTAGGTCTTTGTCGTCTGTCTCGATGCATTGGCAATGCGGGCAATGGAAGAGGATCCTACTCCTGTCTTTCACGTTGCGCTTCCTCCTCTTCCTCGATGTTGGCCGGCGTGGCGCTTACAAGGGCGTCTTCCTCTCGCCAATGAGTTATCCCCACAGTATTAGCTCGCCATTCATTGATGGCCTCGGGACTTCCAAACATCGGCTGCTGCTCCTTCTCGGCGATAGCTTTGTAGGCGTTGGGGCCATTGGTCGAATCCGACAAGACCAGGTCGTTGGGCTCAGCAGCCGCGATCAACGATGCCATTAAAGTGATTTTCCTTCTCAAATCAAAGAGAACTAGATCGGGTCGATGAGCGGGGTTCTCCGACCTCACATCGAACGTGTGGCCGTCTCGGATCAAACGCTGTGTCCGGGTTGACACAAGCAGAACCTCTGCCGACTTCTCTGCCGGCATGTTGTCCTGATCCTCGGCTTCGTCTCCCTTTACCACTGGCTTATTGCTCTTGGATGCTTTGGTGTAATCTTTCAAGATTTTCCGAGGGTCTTCGGCCAAGTTGTTCTTCCATTCAAAATCCCTTTTCCGCTTCCCAAGTCCTGAGGGAGCCCTGAGTTTGCTGTCTTTGAGAAATCGAAGTCTGAGGCGGATAGTGTTGGCGTCCACCTCGCACACAGGCTCCAAGCATATTTGCGCTTTGTCCCAACGATGATGGATAGAGTAGTCCAACGTGATCATATTGCTGGGGATGTCAAGGTTGTTGATGCCAAGCCGAGACTTGTACTCGTCTATCGCCGACCGACCCCAAAGAAAGGCTAGCGCTTCAAGTTTCTCGCAGAACTTCTGCGCGTGCCGAATGCCAGCTGAAGGGTACACATGGGCTATTTGGTTGTCACTCGTGTGTAGTATGGTACATTCATTTCCGTCTCTGTCGTGGGCCTAGAAAAGTCAGCATTCATTTTCCACATTGTCATGGCCAAGTAGATGTAGCCAATCTCACAATTGTACGGTTCTTTTCGTTTCTGTATTTGGGCGCGTTGCTCCCATCGTCGATGAAGTCACTGCTTGCCTTGCTGCCAGCGGATTTGACTGCATTAGAAATGAGTTTGCTGGAGGGGCTTCGAGGGCCTTGATCTCTGGAGGAGTGGGTTTTCTGATCTTCTGGGACACTGGATGGATTGTTCTTGGAGTGGATGTCAGCCTGAGGTGCCACTGTAGACTCGCTTTGTTTCGTGGTCTGGGTCTGCGGCCTTCCATTGTGCACTGTATTCATTGAAATCGTTAGCATAGTGATCTTCGGAAATCCAACACTTGACCTACATATCGACACTACATCAGGCAAGTCTACTGAGAGTGTTTTGATCAAACCCTCAAATGTTTCGAGGGAAAATTGGCCGTCACGAATCTTGTTCCGAATCCTCCTGAGGTTTTCGAGAGGCGCCGTAATGAAGGCGGACCAGACATGCTCAGTAAAGTATTCCTTGTTGATAAGTCGAGATTCGACATCAGGAAAGTAGCTCGGGAGGGCTGTGGACTGAATCTCGTCCAATATGGCAACCCGTTCATCGATGTTCTCAGCGTAAGGGTCGCCAAAGTTAGTCAGTGGCTGAAAATCCGAGCCGTGGAATTTTTGAATCTCCCCGAGATATGCTTCGCACATGTTTTGGTCCTCAAAAGACTTCAATACTGCGTCCATTGTTCGCAGCTTGTTGGCGTATAGCTCATCATCAGCGGTGGAGAATTGATCCAAGAACCGGCGGCAGAGGTCAGTCTTGAGTTCGCTGTTGTCGGAAATTTCCAAACATTCCAGAAACGAGCTCAATGCACGTATCTTTGGTGACTCTGGTGGAACGCCTTTACCGAGCAGGGCGTAAAATCGACGGGCGATCGTGTTTCTGTAATCGATGGTGATGGGCTCCGCCTGGGAGGTCTCAGGGGTGCCCTGATCGTCCTTGCCCATGTCGGATGGTCGTGCTTCACTTGCGTCACATTAGCAAATCCCGAAAACTTTAGCGTCGATTCAAATGAAGTTGCGGAGGAGTTTTAAAGACAGAAGGTTACAACGAGGGAAAGCCATCGGAGAAAGGCGAACAGGTCAGTTTTGTGAAAATAACCCAAACACCAGGTTGCAGCAGAGAAATGGAACCAAACGGGCGGTCGAAGAAAGGAAGAAAGAGAAAATGAAAAACCGAGAACCTACGTGAAAACCCAGTGTAGAGACTATGTTTCTCTAATTTTGAGTCCGAAAGATCAAAGATGTCGAAAAATCGAATTTCTCGCCGTTGTTTGCGTTCAGCTAGATGCCTTGAGTAGGTGAAGTCAAGGTGATGGAGATGGTTGGGAAAGACAGCCCGTTGTGGGTCGGAACGGAAGACTTGAGTTTACCTTTAGGTAGGTAGGTAGGTGAAGGTGGGTGCCTACCCAAGCAAGGCAACCAATGAACAGCTCTAAAGCTTTCAATTGGTTCACGAAGTATCTGCCACGTACCTGAGGTACCTAGGTAGCTAGCTACCTTAAGGCACTTTTCAGTGGGGACGTTACAGCGGTTGAGTCCTCCTGGGAAAGAAAATCTCACCACGCTGAATTCTGCCGTCGCCGGAGCAGTCTCCAACGTGGCTGTTGCCAAGGCCAAGAATACTGAGCTCCGAGAACCTTGATGAACTGTTCCGTCGCGACCATTAGTAGCGGCTGCATGGTTTGCCACAGCCAGCTGGGCAGAAATAGTGAAGCCGAGACCGAAATCGGCAAGATCGGCTGGCAAAGATTTCATTTCTGGAGGCTGGTGTTTCGAAGGAACGTTTGACCGTCTCTGGAAGAGCGAACTCTCAATCATTACGGAGCCAGAAACTAATATTCATTAGGCAGGCCGCAGGCTAGATTCTTTCCGACCTCCACGCCTCAGGGGCTTGTGCAAGAATCAGTATCTACCTAGAAACAGCTCAGACCTTGGACCTGTTTCCAGCATCCTCCACGACCTCGGCCTTGCCGCCGCCAATCTTGTGGTCGCCGACGGGGTCCATGTCCTCGTGGTGGATGACCTTCTCGACAGCGCCGACGGCCTGGTCGGCGAGCGCCTTGTCCTCGAACACTGGTGTGAATCGTCAGCATGTAGTTCACTTTAAAAAGGGGGGAAAACAACCAAAAAAGAAAAAAACTCACAGAAAGCCAACTCCTCGAGGGTGCGGCCCGCCGTCTCGGGGAACATAAAGTACACAAACACGACCTCGAAGGCCAGCCAGCAGCAGTAGCTGATGAGGTACCTCCACGAGGCGTTGCCGATGCCGATGGGGTTGACAAAGGTGGTGAAGAAGCCGGCCATGCGGCCAAAGAGCTGGAACAGCGAGATGCCGCGCGAGCGCAGGGCGTAGGGCCACAGCTCGACGAGGTAGGTGTACGTCAGGGCGTTGTAGCCGATGTTGTAGCAGGGCGAGTACATGAAGATGAAGAAGATGGTGGCGATGGAGGCGCCCTGGTTCGTGTAGCTGTTGTCGACGGCGTGCACGGCGCGCTCCATGGAGATGGTCCAGGCGATGTAGCAGAGCAGCAGCGAGACGGTGCACGTCAGGTACATGATGCGGCGGCGGAAGGTGCGGACGAGCATGGCGACGGTGAAGCCGCAGACGAGGGACCAGCAGGCGATGCCGACGTTGATCTTTTGCTTGGTGAGGGAGTTGTTCATGCCGATCATCTCGAGGAGGTCGCCGAGGTAGTACGAGATGAGCGTGTTGCCGGACCTGTCCTTTTTTGTGAGTGTATTGTTCTACGGGACTCGAGGGGGGCGTCACGCACCATTGGGTGAAGAGGCCGAGCATGCTGGTGATGAGGCAGCGGCGGCGCATGCCGGCGGTGCGGAGGAGGTCCATCCACGAGTGCTTGGAGGCCTCCATCTCGAGGGTGATGACGGTCTTCATCTGGGCCATCTCGGCCTTGACGAACTCGGACTCGCGGTCGCCCTCGGCGTGGTACTTGATGAGGATCTCGTGGGCCTCTTCGGAGCGGTCGCGGGTGATGAGCCAGCGGGGGCTCTCGGGGAGGAAGCTGGACGGCGGGGGTCAGCCGGGTGAATCGCAAACTTGTCAGAATTTACGCTACTCACAAGACGAAGCAGATCTGCAGCAGAGACGGGCAGATCTGGAGGAGGGACGGGATGCGCCAGGACCAGTGGCTCTGAATGTTGTTGGTGCCGAAGCAGATGGCGGCCGCGGCGATCTGGCCGACGAAGTAGGCGACGTTGAAGCTGTGGAGTGTTAGAATGATGTTGTCACGGTTCACGTAGGGCACTTACAGAGAAGTCAAAACAGGACGCTCCTTGGGGTAACCGAGTTCACCGATCAGAGAGGAGCCGGAGACGATACAGGTCGGGATGCCGAAGCCGAGAATCATGCGGGCGACGATGTACATGCCGACTGCAGAATGTGGTCAGTGACGGCCGAGGTGAGCTCAGAGACTAAAAACATACCGTGCTGAGAGAAGCCCTGGACGAGGGCACCCAAGACCATGATACAGCTGCCACCAAAGATGGACCATCGCCGTCCAAACTTGTCGTTGACGATGGGGATGAAGGGGAGCGAGAGGATGGCGCCCAGCGAGTAGGCCGCCGCGATGATGCCCTTCAAGCTGCCCTGGGGGTCTCCAAAGTCTGCGCAAACGGAAGAGTCAGCCGCAAAGGTCTGCAGACTGCGACAACAACAACACCCGTCTCAAACTCACAATCCTTCCAGTAGGGCACGATCTGCAGGGCGTTGATCATTTGCGAGTCGAAGCCGGACGTCAGCTCGATGCCCATGCACGTCGGGAAGAGCATGAGGTAGAGGTATCGCAGGTTCGGCTTCTGGTACCACGGCACCTTGTCCTCCTCGGAGATGCGGGTGAGGATGGGGTCCGCCGCCCCGGTCTCCTGGACGCGCTTGAGTTGGACCATTGTCGCGGTTGGGGATCGTTTGATCGAGAGGAGTGGAAGACGAAGAAGAACCGCGAAACACCAAAAGATCAACAACAACAGAGAGCAGAAAGAGGAGTGGGGGGAAGGGCAACAACGGGAGTTATATCCGCTTGATACGGGGGTATATAGTACCGAGTCCTTGTCCCTGGCGAGAACGAACCTCTACCTCATCTATCAACACTCGCGTCTTTCTTGACGAGGTCCACCCGGCTACTTTATATGCAATGCAGCAGAACCCATGTTCGTGCTCATAACAGTAACAGTATACCGAAGATTACCCCTCCCACGTCAGGCTTCGGTGCATGGGGGATGGAGGGAAGAATGCTAAGGCGGGAGGGCGGGAGAGCAAAGCGGTGCCCAGGTGGCAGAAGGTCCGAATGAAATTGGCCGTTGCGTCGGCCGCAGTCTCGCAAAGAGCCGGCTGCCAAGAGGGACGAGGGACGGGGGGGTAACCGGGGTGGTTGGGCATTTATCCATCCAGTGAGAAAAGACGAATGTTGATCTCTATCCCTCCACAGACTTGGGGGGGGATACTGACTCTCAGCTAAGACGCACAGGACAACAACATGAGATGCGGGGAAGCTTCCCCCACATCTTGCAACCCCCCCATGGGCACAGTTCGGGCTCACATGGCCAGATGGGTTGTGCTTAAAATATGGGTGTTGGGGTGGTGTGGTGGGTGTGTGACTGGAGCGGTGACTCCGCACGACAGGACACAATGGCATTGGTTGGAGTGTCTGTATATGGAGAATGGCTCAACAGCGTTTGCTTTTGTTGTCCAGGGTTGCTTGGCGGCGCGTTGCTAGACGGGATGAGGACCGGGGAGGGGGCAGATTGGCCATAGTCGGGCATTCGGGAGGACCAGGAGCGAGAAGGGCCCCCCGTCTCATCCGCCGAGGTCCAGCGGAAGTCCGAGATGGACCTGGAGTAGCCCGCTCGACGGGGCGGATACACTTCCAACTGACATTGAGTTGATGAATCGAGTGCCTGCTTGTAGAGAACAAAGCTGCTCTCCAAGACTGGCGGTTTTCAGCAACACCAAATGAAAGGCTGCCAACTCACAATCCCCCCCCCCCAAGACGTAAACAGGCATGAATGGCGCTTATCTTGCCGACATCTGAACCTCAAAAGAGCAAAGATGCCCGGCACCTGCGCTGCAGGAGCTCATGCGGACCTGACCTCTGCCGCATCATCGCGGCGCAGGCTCGTCTAGCTGAGGCAGGCAGAAGCAAGGGGGGGTTGCTTCGGCCAGCCTCCCACAACCACTCATTGGAGATGCTGGCTTTTTACTGTAAGAGGGAAAGCGTAACAGACGCAGAGGCCCGAGGTGGTGTAGACATGCGAGAGCCTCTGGGCAATGCTGTCGGATGAACCCTCTACGGTGTTAAGGTCGACGTCCATGGAGGTTTAGTCTCGTCCCGGTCGTGTGGTTGAAACGCCCGCCAGAGATGTAACCTCATCCGGGACGTCTGGTGCAATGTGACTGACTGCAGTGCCCAGCCGTCTGACGAGAGAAACGAGGCTACACCCGACTCCGTCCACAGCCCATTCAGATGGGTACCAACGAGTGGTCAGATGACGAGCAGAGTCGTGACTCCCCTCCCGTCTCTTGGAATCATGCCTCGAAACCATGGCCGAATAGTCTGGGCAGAGACGGGATAGGAATAGCAACAAACGATTGGAGGGTGAAAACCTCCAACTGCCCTCCAACCCCGACAAAATCCCTGTCCCTCCAGAGCTCTCTCATCTCAAAATCATCCGGAGAAAAAAAGAGAGAGAGAGAACCACGCACGTTCTGCGGGGAAGACGACACACACACACACACACCCGATTGGGAGGTGTTCATCTCGGCCACCGCATCTGACTCGTCGACATCCTCAGTCTCCCCCAAGAAGATTCGTGAGAAGCCGGAACGAAACGTGCTCCCCGCAACCAGTCTCCTCTTCCTCCATGTTCTCTGGTAATCATTGGCCCAGGAGACACACGATCGTAGGACAAACGAATGGCCGCGGAGGACCTCTCATCGTCAGAACCCGGGACAGACTCCCGAACCCCACAGAAGCGCACCCGGACAGGGGTCACACACACCACCACACACCACCACACACACCTACCCGTCTGCCGGCAGCGGGGATCCTGTTAGCCGTAAACACCCGAGAGAAGGGCCGATTGCCACGAGGCGTTTAGGGGGTGAGGCCCGGAGTAGATAACCGGGACGTTCGTCCCCGACTTTCCATCCAGCTCGGCCCAACTTCGTTCACTCTCTTTGTTTTCTTTCGTCTTGTCTGCAACGGGGTCTTCGTTCCTCTTCCGACTGGGATGCCGAGGGCCAAGGAGAAAGGATCGATATCCACGCCACCTACGACATGAAGCCTGATATTTGAACTGAGGCGCGGAAAAACAGAAAGGCGATGTCGCCTGGAGGAAAAGAGACGGACTGGGACTGTCGGGGTTGGACGTGAGTGGTGGACGGCACCCGGAGTGAAGGACGACGGACGGGGAGGCTTACCCAGAAGCAACAACGGCACTATATCGAGACCGAACCCGCCAATCCCAGTCGACGCGTGCTGACCTCCGCCATTCACACCGGAGACACCGAGACCGTCGCCGGCGTCTGCAGGATTCATGTCACGTGAGAGGGGTTTGGTACGCGGCGGCTCACCGTTGCTGCGTCGCCAACTCCTCTTGTCGTCCGTACAAGTGAGCCCCGGAACAACGCCTCTTCTCACACCAGTCCAGTCAAGTCGGCGACGGCGCTCGTCTGCTCGCTGTTCGGTCGATGATGGAAGACACGAGGCAAAGCGCGGTGGTGGTCTCATGAGGATCTGACAAGAACACTCGATGACGGGCGGCCTCACTAAGCCAGAGACTACGAATGACAGGTAACACGGCAGCAGCGGAGCCATGAGAACAGGTCGGTCTGTTCGGCCTGTTTGAAATTTCCAGCTGCCTGCGGATAAGTTGGGTTCTACCACAAGACACGGAGAATCACCGGGAACCCGTGAGAGTCCAGTGCCGAGGTGTAGACCTGAGATCGATCTGTATGCCGCAGTGTGACAGGCGGGCAGAAACCTGGGCTCTATAAACATGCGGCAAGTTCGCAAACAACAGCACTGGGACGCAAGGTGCAAAAAGGAGGTGCTTGATTACGCCAGAGCTGGGAAATCTAATCTTTTCATTTCCTGCCGTGTATCCGTCCGGCCGTCAGTGAGGTCATGAGACGGTCGTGATATCATCCCAATGTTTCCTCCCAATCTACTGCCCCTGCAGTCTAGTTACCATCCAAATGACATTTATTCAATCTTACACGCCGTCTACGTCTACTGCACCTCGCGGACGACCTTGTCGACGGCCTTGGCAAAGTACTCGACGTTCCGCGTGTTGAGGCCGGCCATGCTGATGCGGCCGTTCTTGGTCATGTAGACGTGGGCCTCCTCGCGCAGCTTCATGACCTGGGCCTCGGAGAGACCGGTGAAGCTGAACATGCCGATCTGGTCGGTGATGTGGTTCCAGGTGCCGGGGGTGCCGAGCTCCTCGAGCTTGGCGCGCAGGGCCTTGCGCATGTCGATGATGCGGCCGGACATGGTGCGCAGGTTGTCCTCCCACTCGGCAAAGAGCTGGGGGTCGTTGAGGATGGTGCTGGCGACGCGGGCGCCGTACAGCGGGGGGTTGGAGATCTCGGAGCGCTGGAGGATGGCCAGCTGGGAGGCGATGCGGGAGGTGGTTTCGGCGGCGTCGGGGGCCGGGGCGGTGACGAAGTGGAAGCAGCCGGCGCGCTCGCCGTAGAGACCAAAGTTCTTGGCGAAGCTCTGGGCGATGAGCAGCTCAAAGCCCTGCTCGATGAAGTAGCGGACGGCCCAGGCGTCGCGGGCGAGGTTGCCCGATGCGAAGCCCTGGTAGGCGCAGTCGAAGAAGGGGAAGTGGTTCTTCTGGCGCAGCAGGGCGGCAATCTCCTTCCACTGGTCCTGGGTCGGGTCGACACCGGTGGGGTTGTGAGCGCAGGCGTGGAGGAGGATGATGGAGCGGTCGGGGGCGGCGGAGATGGCGGCCTTCATGCCGTCAAAGTCGAGGCCCTTGGTCTGCTTGGAGAAGTAGGGGTACTGGGCGATGGGCAGGCCGACGTTGCCGAAGATCTGGTTGTGGTTGGCCCATGTCGGGTTGGAGATGTAGACGGTGCGGTTGCCCTTGTAGAACTTGGCGAGGAAGAGGGCGCCGAGATGGACGGCGCCGGTGCCGGAGATGGTCTGGACGGAGGTGGTGCGCTTCTCGCGGATGGCGGGCGAGTCGGCGCCGAGCATCAGCTCGTTGGCCTTGGAGGTGAAGCTGGCGATGCCGGCAATGGGGGCATATTCGTGGTTGAGCTCGGGATCGTTGCGGAGGATCTCATCGGCCTGCGCAGTTGCATCATGGCGGGGTCAGCGGGGGTGGATTGCCTGTAGGTACCTAGGGGTCGGGGAGTGGAGGCGGGAAGAGGGGAACCGCGTCAAAAATAGGCGGCGGCGGTGGTGCAGAAGCTGCGCTGAGCTTTTTTGCAGGTCCGGAAGGTCCGCCGCAGCAGAAGACGGCAGGAGCGGCCGCGACAGCTGACAAAACGGCAGGAGCAATGCAACGGGGAAGGAGGTGAGGGCAAACGGGAAAGAGCAGGAGCAACAGCAACACACGAACGCACCTTCTTGACGACGGGCAGCACCCACGGCTTCGCGCTGTCGTCGCGGTAAGCTCCGATGCCCTATGACGCACCCCATGTTAGTGAGCCGTGTCGAGCTCAGCTTGCCGCCGCCGCAGCATCGGAGGCGGAATTCCGAAGACACAAGACGGCCAGGCGTCTGCCGACGGCCTCGGAATTCGCCCCAGCGGCACGGCAGGCCAGCGGGACGGGACATCAACGTACCAGGTCGACCTTGTCCTTGCTCTCGTCGGCGCGGAACGCCCTCATGAGCCCGAAGAGGGGGTCCTCGGGAGCTTGGGGCACCGTGTCGGCGGGGAAGTTTGTTGCTGCGACGGGGGCCATGATGTGGGATGCAATGTTGCGTATTCTCGAGAGGGTCGAGCTGGCTTGGGGAGAGGAGGAGGAAGACGAAGACGAAGAAGAGGAGGAGGCTGCGAGGGAAAAGGCAGAGGAAGACGACGCGGAGTCACCTGGCATTTTCAGTGGTGTCGGAGGCGTCGTGAGATGGAACGAGTCAGAGTAGGGGTCGCCTGGGGCTGTTATTATTATGGCATCAATAGTGGTACGATTTAGACGGGCGAATGGGAGCCTTTGCGATTACAGGCGCCAACTGTCGGTGCCCCGGGGTAAGGGTAAGGCACTTTTCCACTTGGGACGGGGGAAAGGGGGGGAAGTGGAAGCGGACATGCGCCTCCACGGCGGGCAGGGCGAGCTAGGGGGAGCCTGAGGTGAGATGGCGCAGATGGGCCGAGTGACTTTGGGGAAGGTGACGATGGTGAGGCACGGCGATGTACCTGGGGACGGGGACGATGACGGGGATGGGGACGGCAGGAAACAGGATGTTTGTGCGGCGGTGGTGGGAATGGTGCGAGGAAGGTACTTGGCCCAAGTACCTCCTGCCCCCTACCGCAAGACAGGTACGTGGGGAAGCCAGAGCAGTACGTAACCATGGAAGGAGCTGCTCACCTTGGGCGGAGCTGTGTCTCGCCGAGTGTCTCGTCTGCGCGCCGGGAGTTGCAGGCCGCAGGTGTTTGTGAGGTCGGTAGCTCGGGGTGCAGGGCGTTGCAGTGGCCGTTGCAGCAAAAACAAACGAGCTGCAGAAAATAGACGTTGCAGATGGATGATGCACGGCAGACGGCCTCGTTACGGGGGCTTCTCGGACGATCGGGGCTGGGCAAACGGGTAAGACGAAAAAATCAGGCACGGGCAGGTGATGCACAAATGAGGTACCTCGTGGGCGGCGTATCCACCGGCTGCGGGCAGGTACAGAGTATTTCGTAATAATGTGTTGCTCGAAACGGGGGCGGACCGAGCCTGGCTGTTGTCTTTTGTCTTTTGTCTGGCTGCTGTGTTTTGTCCGGGATGGTTATGGCTGTGGTCTTCTCTCAGGGATGAAATAGCACAGAGTCGGCGATGTGTCGGGATACAATCGGGAAATGGCAACGACAACTCGGATTCGGATCCTTTGGGATCTTTCTGCTTTTGGTGCTTCTAACCCCTCAGTCTTGCATCCACCTCCGCCGCTCTGCAGCACGCGCGGGGGGAATGCGCCCTCTCTTATCCTCCCGCAGCCGGCAACCCCAAGCTCGAGCCGTGAGGTCACCGGTGCGGATGGGCCGAGGTCTCGGGGGCACCCCATGACTCTACCGCCAGACTGGCCACGACTCGACACATGGTTCACGATTGTTTTGTGTGTTGAACCACTCGTCCTTTTTTTTTTTTTTTTTCTTCTATTTTCCTCAAGTTGACAACCTCAATGCCAGGCAATGCAACAAGACAGCAGCAGCTGCAGATCATCCCATCTCTACAAGCTGCATCTTGACACAAACCATTCTCAACTTACACAATCACTCTGCACCAGGTGTTTCCATTCATAAAATCTGCCACCCAAAAATACAAACGGCTCCACGGTCATTACGACACCAGCCAGGTACCTCCAGCACTCCAGAACCCGACGAGCCCCGGTTCTGTTTCGCACATCAGATGCGTCCTGAAGCACTTAACAGCGCCAATCAGAAGCTCGCTTCCGCTGCCCGGCTGCCCGGCAGCTACCTTACCTCACCGTGGCTCCCCGCATGACAGAAGCTCCAGCCTCCAGCCTCCGCGCCGCACCTCCGACGGACCTGCCGATGCGGTCTGGCGGTGTCGACCACGTTCGTTGCCTTCTTCTTTGTTCTGCCCAGCAACCTCCAAACGCCGCCTTTTTTTGGCCTGGGGTAGGGCAGACGCCGGCCCTCATTCGCCGTCAATTAAGTCTGAATGGCTTGCAACTTTGGACGTCACCTGCCCCTGGACTGGGCCTGGGCCGCCCGGCATGTGACGCCGTTACCTTGCACCCTGCACTTTCACATGTCACTTCGTCCCGGGCCCCCAACCAACCTCCTAGGACAGTTGACTCCGTAGCTTCTACTGTGAGCATTCATCGGCCGACTAGACTACTACTATATGATGAGGTCCCAGAGGATCAGGAACGCGCACAACCCCGCCGACGCGAAGAAGGTGTACCGCGCCGTGCTGGGCCGCTGCGTCGCCTTCTTCAGCTGCTTGTTGCCGCCCCCCACGTCCGCCGTGATGTTCTCCGAGTCCGCCACCAGCTGCTCAATGTGCGCCGACTGCGTCGCGAGGTTGCCCACCAGCAGCGTCTGCAGCTCCGAGATTTCCAGCAGCGACTTTTCCGCCGTCCTGCGCAGGTCGTCAGCCAACAAACAGATACTTCTCCAGTTCAAATAGACACAGCGTCAACATACCTGACTTTGTCCAACGTGCTGTTGTAGTGCTGGAGCATGTCCTGGTTCCCCTTCTCAAACATCTGGATCTGCTCGTCCGTGAGCTCCTGCCGGAAGTCATACCCGGCCCCCGCCCCCGCGCCCTCGTCCGGCGGCAGCCCCGTGCCGCCGCCTGCGCCCTGCTTCGCCGCCGCGCCCCTGTGCATCCCCTCGTAGAACCCACCGCCCAGCTCCGGCATCGCGCTCCCGCCCCCGGCCTTGGCCAGCACGCTGCGGTTCTTCTCCATCTCCCGCGTCAGCCGCGCCTCCATCATGTCCTGCTGCGTCCGCCCGCACAGCTGCAGGCCCTGCCGCAGGCTCCAGAGCACGCCGTCGCGGTGCAGGCCGACGTCCCGCGCCCGCCCCTCGGCCGCCCGGTGCTCCGCCGTCTTGCTCTCCTCGCGGACGACGTCCCCCCCGGCCGCCCACGCCCCGAGGGCCCCGAGCCCGCCGCGCGCGTGCTTCTTGCGGATCACCGCCGTCTCCGTCTCGCGGCGGAGCTGCTCCGCCTCGTCGAGCGCGCGGATGCTCGCGTTGAGCTCCCGCAGCATCTGCTTCGCGTTGGCGTCGATTTCCTCGCGGTCGCGGTCCGTCAGCTGCCGCGGCTGCTGGCCGGAGGCACCGCTGCCGGCGGAGAGGCCAGTTCCGGTGCGGATGTGCGTCTTGCGGGGCTGCGCGGTCGAGAGGTAGGCTTGTCGGACGTCTTTGAGTTCGTTGTGCAGGTTTGTGATGTGCGAGTTCTGGGGGGGTTCATGTCAGATGTGGCGTGCCGGAAGAAGCTGAGCAGGAAAAAAAAGACTGACTATTCTGTACGCCTCCTTCAGGAAGCCGTCAATCGCTTCGAGGCTGAGCTTCTTCTCCGTGACGATGGGCGCATTGCGCTTGCGCAGGAGCTCGTTGAAGACTGGCGTGATGTCCATTGTGGCCGCCGCTCGGTTGGTCGAGCCTGAAAAAAAATCGTAGGAGAAATGATTCCGGTCACCGGGGTTTGGTTGACATGCTCTGCGCGGGCGGTAAGGACAGCTCAGCTCCGGCGTGGTGCGAGGTCGTCGACATTCCACTACCGCGTGGGTTTGGAAAGCTGTTCTCCAATGACGTGGCTTCGGCTTGAATTGCACCAGCCACACATTGTCCCTGAGCGAGGCTTGAGTTGTGGCTGTTGGGAATTTGTGGCGGTGCTAAGCTTCGGGGCTGCATCGGCAGATCGGTAACGTTTTCGGCAAACGCTCGAGCCATGCCCCACATCGGCCGGCGACAGCTCGTCGACGCCGGCAGAGACGTTGAACCGGTTCACGATGCAATAGCAATTTTTATGGTGATGTATCTGAAAATTCAACAAAAATTCGGATGGTCTCCGTCAGTTTAAGATGAGAACGTCCTCAGTCATCAGGTCAAGTGACCTCTCACCGAGGGCAATCAGCACCACGGACTACGTCCGGACCTAACAGTTGTCACTGTCCCCAGGGCCCCGATACCGCACCGGTAGCCGTTCCAGATACGACAGATGCGCGAGACTCGGTCAATGCCAGACACCCAACCTTCCAAAAAGAGCGGAAATCGGTGGAGCCATGGGCCGGACCGGGCGAATCACGGGAGCCGCAACGGCGACTGCCCTGGTGCCGGTTTTCCAGGGTTGGTGGAGGCGATCCAGGACGGAAATAACATCATTGGGAGTGGGCGGCAATAGGTCCCGCTTACGGATATGGCGACGAGTTTTACATGTATGGAAGGTCGTCTCAAGGCGGCTTGTTTCTTTATCTATGTCCTGCTTCAATTAATGTTTTTGTTTCTTATAGCGTTCCTCTCGTATCTGTCTTGGGCAGCTCTGTGAAGTGCTCTCCTCTATTCCTGCTACTAGAGAGCCTGTCGCGATCTCTATCAGTCTCACCCATACTACACTTGACGGTAGATAAGCATGGGCCAAGATGAGACACCTCAAAAAGAGCCTGAAGGGCAACACAGAAACCCTCTCTCGCCCATGAGCTCCGTCGAACCGCCAGTGATACCCGCCTCGTTGACATCGGAGCCCCAGGTCACCAAAGAAAAGGAGGAGCATGAAAACACCTCCGCCGACGCGCCCTCCGCGGCGCAGCAAGCGGCAGACCCCGAGAACCTCACCCGCGAGCCCAGCGGCCCGGCCTACAGCGTCTTCCCGCCCGCCACGAAGCGCTGGGTCGCCTTCATGGCGTCCGTCGCCTGCTTCGTGCCGCCCATGTCGGCCAACATCTACTACCCCGTGCTGGCCCCCATCGCCGACGACCTGCACGTCACCGTCGCCCTCGTCAACCTGACGGTCACGTCGTACATGGTCCTGCAGGCCATCTCCCCGACGATATTCGGCGACTTTGGCGACATGGCCGGCCGCCGCCCGGCCTTCCTCGTGGCGTTCGTCATCTACCTGTTCGCCAACATCGGGCTGGCGCTGCAGCGCAACTACGCCGCCCTGCTCGTCCTCCGCATGTTCCAGAGCGGCGGCAGCAGTGGCGCCATCGCCCTCGGGTTCGCCATGGTGGCCGATATCTCGATGAGCTCCGAGAGGGGCAAATACATGGGCATTGTAGGCGCAGGTGAGTCGAGAACAACCCAGGTCCTGGACAACATCAGAGTGAAGACAAGAGTCTGACAACAAGTCAGGTATCAACGTCGGCCCCACCATCGGCCCCGTCCTCGGCGGTGTTTTGACGCAATATTTTGGCTGGGCCTCCATTTCCTGGTTCTGCGTCGTCCTCATTGCCCTGTGGCTGATCCCTTTCGTCCTCTTCATCCCGGAGACCTGCCGGAACGTGGTGGGGAACGGCTCCGTCCCGGCACAACCCTGGAACCGGCCCATCCTCGACCTCATCCGCCGGCGCCGGCGCCGCAACCAGGACCCGGACGGTCTCACCCGCGCCGAGTCGGCGGCGGGCCACCCCGAACGCAAGCTCCGCTTCCCGAACCCGCTCCGCGCCGTCAAGATCATCTTCGAAAAGGAAATGGCCCTCATCCTCATCTACAACTCCCTCCTCTACATCGCCTTCATCGACGTCGCCGCCACCCTCGGCACCCTCTTCCGCGAGATCTACGGCTTCGACGACCTCCAGCTCGGACTCTGCTACCTCCCCTACGGCGCGGGCTGCTGCGTCGCCAGCCTCGGCCAGGGCTACGTCCTCGACTGGAACTACCGCCGCATCGCGCGCCGCATCGGCTTCGCCATCGACCGCCGCCGCGGCGACGACCTCAGCAAGTTCCCCATCGAGGAGGCCCGCCTGCAGCCCGTGTACCCGGCCGTCGCCGTCGCGCTCGTCGCGCTCGCCGCCTACGGCTGGGTGCTCCACGCCGAGACGAGCGTCGCGGCGCCGCTCGTCCTGCAGAGCGTCGTCGGGCTCACCATCACCGGCAGCTTCAGCATCATGAACACGCTCATCGTCGACCTGTTCCCCGAGGCGCCCGCGACGGCCACGGCGGCCAACAACCTGATCCGGTGCACCATGGGCGCCGTCGGCACGGCCGTGATCGAGTACATGATCCGGGGCATGGGCAGGGGGTGGTCGTTTACGTTCCTGGCGGCGCTGTGCGCCGTGCTGAGCCCGATGTTGTTTTTGATTGTGAGGAGGGGCCCCCGGTGGAGGGAGGAGAGGCGGTTGAGGGAGGAGGCTTCGTGATGATTGGGTGGGATGAATTTGGAGGCGTTTAAGGGGCGGGGAGGGCTTTGGGTAGAGTGATACTGTCATTGATGTTTGTAATGCCTTCGGAGTCTGAGTGATGGTGAATGCGGCTGTCGCTGGTTTCCGCTCGGTTTACGACGGAGAAATGTGGACTTGGAGCGCAACGATATCGAGCTCGTTCTAGGGAGGGAGGGAGAACGCTGCCCTTCGTGGTTGGACGCTATCTCCGGCTGAGCCCCCACTGAACTGACCGTCGAAGCAACATCTCGGAAGAATGAGACGCGGTGACATCTGATTGTGATTTGTGACCGTCTTCCCGTCGGGGCCAGTTCATTCCCAACCATGACCGGTGCATCATTATCCGTCATCGGGCATCGCGATGGCTTCCTGCGAGGTTTTGGTCTCAGCCCGCGGAGGCTCTCGGTTGCCCAAGCACAAAGCAATCGGGAAGGCAGGGGTAAAAGTAAGACGGGAACTCGGAACTTGGCCTCGAGCCTCGCCTGAGAGTCTCGCATGCTTCCGGCTAGGAATTGAGAACGTCGCGGGCGTTTCCCCCCCATCCCGCATCTCCTGAATCCTAAACGGACCGGATTGCGACCCGTGAGGTGAGGCAGGAAGGCTGGCGGACAGTTCGGGTCGTGCCCGGGCGGCAACCTCACCAAGGCAATCGAGACAAATACTGACGTGTCAAGCGACGGACGGCTGAGACGACACAGGACGGGCAGAGATGGAGGAGTTGCAAGACAGCGTCCATTCGCAAGACATGACTTACGTTTAAAGGCTTCCCAGCTTTGGAACCGGTCATCTGTGTTTCTAGCCGGTCCTCGACAGCCTCGTATCCCCCCTATCGGAAGAAACCTAAGCAGGAGGCAGGCATGTAGGGGGGGACGATTGGTCTCACCATCACGGATTCGGCACCCAACCTCCATTTCCTGACACCGACATGGACCCAGCACGGGAGATGTTACGGATGAGACAATGTCGTGCGATGGATGGGGGGTTTGGGGGCGGCCGCTCAGCACTGAGATCGGGCATTGGCCAACGGGATGATGTTCCGTCAATGGCAACGACACCCGCGACTTCTACTGGCCTAGAATCGGCCGTCTATGGCATAACAAAACAAACAAAAGTCGCGTTGAGAGAGCCTCACTGTCGGGACTGGACGGCCTGATCTTGGCAATTCGTCGCTTTCACAAGCTTGCCTTGCTAAAAATAAGCTTACAGAATAGCTTACAGTACCCGTGATGACCGTCTACTGTCGGCACATGACGGTTGAATGGAGTCTTTTCCGTGCTCGGGCTGGCGGCTGAAAAGTACATAAACCTCCTGACGGTCGCCAGCAAGAGGCGGGGTTGTATTCATTATCAGCATACTTTAGCTTTAGAGAAAACTTCGAGATCAACACGGTGGCGATGGCGAACATGGTGAGACGCAGCCACTACATAGGACCAGAAAGAGCTGACACGATGAGCAGACTGACATCAACAGCCTTCTTGCCGGTATAGGGGCAGAGCACATGTGCCATCCAATCATCCTACCCGCTTCTCTGGACGACGATCTTAACACAACTGAACCACCCGCCACATCCTGCCCTACAGACAATATCTATCAAACACCCCGCCTTGAACATGAGACAATTGATACGGGAAATGATGGTCAAGAAGGTCCTCTGTTGACGGCAATGATGAATCGGTCACGTACCGAAAATCCTGGTTTCCAGCTCCAATCCATCAACTCCCACTCAGACAACGTAACAGCTCAAGCGGCAATCCATTCTTGGTTCGCAGCATCACCAAAAGAGGAACCATTCAACAACCTAGAGAGAGGGGCCCTGCTGCGGCTTGAAGCAAGGCCACCCAGGTCGAAGAGTCACCGGAGAGGCATGAGTACGACAGCAACAACTGGAAGTGCGAAAGACGGGAAATGGCCCCCAAGCGTGAATGAGAATGCTTCAGACGGTCTGGCTCGTGAGATGCAGAGCCCGTAAATGAATTAATATTGTCGTCTATAACGCAGCCACCGAAGACTCAAGAGGCTCTCTCCGAATTTCCCAGGCCAGCCAATCCGAACGTGTGGTCCTGTTCATGTGTCAGCAGTGATCTCAGGCGCAAAGATAGTGATGTCACGTACGGCAGCAGTCCCATCGAATTGACCTTCCAGACAGCCAGACCCAGTGCAACGAACTGCATGGCGACGTACGCCAGCTTGACCTGCAGCATCTTTCCCTTGTTGGTTTCCGACTCGAATCTCTCAAAAGCCTGGTTGACGGCCGTGAGGCCCACAAGGGGGTTCTTGAAGGCCATGAACACCATCATGATGCTGAAGATCTGGAGCGAGTTGCCGGACATGTACATCATGATTGCCGTCATGGGCAGGTTCTTGACGGGCGCGAGGGCGACTTCCCAGGCCTTCTTGACCTTCAACGTGTCCATCTCCTCGGGGCTCTGCTGCTTGCGCGGCTGCACCTTCTGGTCCTTTTGCTTCTGTGTGGCTGTCAGAACGACTGTTTCCTGGTCCTTTGCAACGTGATTCCCACCTTGGAGCCAGAGGACGTTTGCGACGGGTAGCCCGGGGGGTCGGAGATGCCTGGGACCTTGGACTTCGCAGCCGGGGGGGACTGCAGGTCCGACACCCATCGTGGAACGGAGCCGTTCACCAATGCCATTGCAAATTGTAGAAATCGGGGTCGGTCGATATCGGTCTACCGGAGGATGCGTCGAGGGTGCGCGGACACGGATGCGGGCGGATAGGACGAAAGCTTCGCTCTGGAGGCGTAGAATGACGGCGGACGGCGAGCGGACGTTGGAAGAAGGTCCCCACCAAAACGGGCCGGCTAAACTCGCGCGGTTGACGGCGGCTGACAGAGCGCCTGGCTCGCTTATTCTTATCGGCAGTCCGATAAGCCAGAATCGGGGCGGGCGTCTGGGGGCGCTGTCGCGCTCCACCGCGGAACGGCGGGAGCTTAGGACCCAACGCTCAAACTTCCCCTTAAACATCTGGAAACGAAAACGGATCGCCCGCGAAAACCGATCCGACAACGACGTTTTGCAAAGTCCCCGTTGCGCCAGACTCGCAACCGACCGACCGCCGCCGAAGCGCCCGCCGCCAGCCACGAGACCAGGCCGGCATTCAGCTCGACCGCACCGTACGGATACACGAACGAACGAACGCACGAAAGAGCGACCGACTGCTTATCACACAACAATCGCTTCGATTGGCCGCCTGCAGAAGCAACCCCCCCGGCCCCAACGGCGCATGTGACGTGCCTCCGGCCTTCTGCTTCTGCACCCCTCCCACCCATTCCAAGACAAGAGAGTCTAGGGAAAACTGCGGCCTCCCGCCAACCTTTGCGACCGTCTGCCAATTGGGTCTCTCGACCCTAGGCCCCCGGAGGAAGCAAGCAAGCTCGACAATACCTCCCCGTACCCTTTCGCACAGCTGGGCGTGAGGGGTCTGTGGTGTTATCGCCCACCACCACGCGATCGAAGCACCCGGCAAAGCTTGTCGCAGGCCCGTTCGGAGGGGAAACCTGTCTGAGATTCGCACTACATACTACCACACCGACCGTGGTGTCTCGTACAAGAGGACGTCGTCACCATGTCGGCCGCCCAGGGTGGAGGAGACTCCAAGTTGTTTGCCAGGGTAAGCTGCTCTCTGGTCTCTTTTGTGTGTCTTGCTTTCTGTCTCGTCACGCATCGCGCCGCCAGGACGCCGTCCATCGTGGCCCGCCTGCATATATTGCATCCGGACCCCTGTATCCATTTCAAAGAGCTTGACGTCCCGGTCCTGGGGCGTCCATCCACCACCTGCGCGCCCTCCCCGACGCCAGCCTCGGTGTACCCCGCGGCGTCGAGCTGTTCTCAGCCGCGGCGCAAATCAACAACAGAGTTCAACACATTCCCAAGCACCAGTTTTGTCTGAATGCTCCCATATGCGCCGTCCACCATGTTCATGGCCTATGTGCCCCCGCCGAGTTACATCTCCAAACAACTGACAACCTCCAAGGGCAAGGTAGCCGAGCTGCGGCTCGAGCTCAACAGCGGCGGCAAGAAGGACAAGAACAATGCGAACAAGAAGATCGCCCTCAAGAAGATTGTCGCCAACATGACCATGAGCAACAATGACATGGTCGCGCTGTTTCCCGACATCATCGGCTGCATGCATATCCAGAGCTTGGAGATCAAGAAGATGTATGGCGTTCCAGTGCATGCGCCGGGGGTTTGAGGGCTGACGGTCTGCCTAGGTGCTTCCTGTTCTTGGTCAACTACGCCAGAATGCGACCCGAAATAGCAGTTCAGGCGATTCCCGTGTTGGAGCAGGCAAGTACCCCTTGCGACGTTGCGCAGACGGGCACTCGACTGACCGCAGTCTAGGATATGGAAGACCACAACCCCCTGGTCAGAGCTCTCGCTCTTAGAACCATGTCGTACATCCACGTCCGAGAATTCGTCGAAGCAACGGTCCCTCTCGTCAAGCACATGTTGAAGGATGCGGACCCGTACGTGAGGAAGACGGCGGCGTTCTGCGTCGCGAAGCTCTACGACCACGACCGGCGCATGATTGAGGGTTCCGACCTGATCGACAGGCTGAACACCCTGCTTAGAGACGACAACCCCACCGTGGTCGCCAGCGCTTTGGCTTCTTTGATGGACATTTGGGAGCGCAGCGATGCCATCAAACTCACCATCGATTACAGCAATGCCTCCAAGATGGTGGCAATTCTTTCCGACTGCTCAGAGTGAGTCGCCCAAGGTTGTTTTTGCTGCTACTTGCTGACAGGAGCATCAGATGGGGCCAGACGTACATCCTCGAGGCGCTCATGTCATACGTGCCCCAGGAGTCAGGAGAAGCTGTGCTGCTGGCCGAGCGTATATCGCCCCGCCTGTCGCACTCCAACTCGGCCGTCGTGCTTACCTGCATCCGTGTGATCCTGTACCTGATGAACTATATCGCGGACCAGAGACAGATCACAGTGCTCTGCAAGAAACTGTCTCCGCCGCTTGTGACGCTCCTTGCAAAGGGGCCCGAGGTGCAATACCTCGCGCTGAGGAACGCCCTGTTGATCTTGCAGCGTCGACCTGAAGTGCTGCGCAACGACATCCGCGTCTTCTTCTGCAAATACAACGATCCCATCTACGTCAAGGTCACGAAGCTGGAGCTCATCTTCATGCTGGCCAACGAGAACAACATCGACGAGGTCTTGACCGAACTTAGAGAGTACGCGACCGAGATCGACGTTCACTTTGTGCGCAAGGCGGTCCGGGCCATTGGCAAGTTGGCGATCAAGATCGAACCGGCAGCGCGGCAGTGTATCAACCTGCTGCTCGAATTGGTTGCGACCAAGGTCACGTATATTGTACAGGAGGCCACGGTCGTGATTAGGAACATCTTCCGGAAGTACCCCAACCAATACGAGTCCATCATCGGCACACTCTGCGAGCACCTCGACTCCCTGGACGAGCCGGAAGCCAAGGCGGCCATGGTCTGGGTCATTGGACAGTACGCCGACAGAATAGAGAACAGCGACGCGCTCCTCGAGGACTTTTTGTACTCGTTTGCGGAAGAGCCGGTGGAGGTGCAGCTGGCGCTGCTCACGGCGACGGTCAAGCTCTTCATCCAGCGGCCGACCAAGGGCCAGGAGCTGGTGCCGAGGGTGCTCAAGTGGGCGACGGAGGAGACGGACAACCCCGACCTGCGAGACCGCGCGTACATGTACTGGCGTCTGCTGTCGACGGACATGAACGCGGCCAAGAAGGTGGTCATGGGCGAGAAGCCGGCCATCACGGCGGAGTCGGAGCGGCTGGACCCGGCGACGCTGGAGGAGATGTGCCTCAACGTCGGCACGCTGGCGACGGTGTACCTGAAGCCGGTGCAGACGGTGTTCCGGTCGGCGAGGCCGCGCAAGCTCCTGGAGTCGCCGGCGCTGCAGAAGCACCTGCTGCCGACGTCGATCGAGAACCAAAAGAGCCTGAGCATGCTGGGGATGGGCGGGCAGGCGCAGGACATGAACATGCACAACCAGCACGTGGCGGCGGGCAACGGCAACCTCGCGCAGGCGGTCAACGACGCGGACGCCTACTTCTCGAGCATCGGGCCGCAGCAGATGGCGGCGATGCGCATCGACCAGGGCGACGCGTTCGGCGACACGTCGGGCTACGAGACGGGGTACGTGGTCAACCAGCACGCGCCGCAGCAGGTGGTGCAGCCGGCGCAGGGGAACAATGGGGATCTGCTCGTGCTGTAAGAGCAGGGTACCCAGTGTAGGGCATGGTAGGATATTGAGAGCGTAATGCGGGAGTTTGCTGTAGACTACATGATATCCTCGTAATGGAAGAGATTTCTGATTTATGTGTGGACTTGGTCATTTACACTGCACTTGTTCTTTTCGAGGCAAACACCATCTACCCGAGTCAATCCCAAAAAAAGACGACGATCCGTCGACGGCGGGCTACGTGATAAACCTTTCCCCTGCAGATTAGCGCAGCCGAGACGAGGAAGGGAAAAGGGGGAGTTCAGACAAAGAATGACGGAGAAGGGTGTATGGCAGGCGCAAGCCTCCTGGGGAGACTCTAAGGACGGGAAGTCTAAAAAGGCAGATTCTGCTAAGATCTTGGTGGTTGGACGCCAATGGAAACGGGGCCGAGAGGCGGCGCAGCTGAACTGGAGGGACTTGCTTGTTGTCTTGACGGCTGCGGTGTCTTGCGAGAGGGAGGTAAAGTACCTTACCTTACCTTACCTTGGGTGGCAGGTTTTGTTTCTTCGACACTTTGACAGATGGAGTGAGACCCGGGCGACACCACCACCCACCGCCCGACAAAAACGAGACTGGGATGGGTTATGGTGTGCTGCTGGGCTTGGCTTGGCCCACGGCTCGGCGGACTTCCATCGCAACCAGGTGGAGGGGAACTCTGCCCCGCGAATTCCTCCAGTTACGTGGGGAGGCAACCGAGACGAGGCCGTGTGGTGGTGGTTCGTCTTTCAGTCCTTTAGAGTTGTCTATCCATTGAGGAGTGGTCCCGGTTGATGGAATGCTTTGGTCTCGCGGGGTGCTCAGAGCAGAGGGGAGGGGGCGGTGGAGTTTCGATTGCCCCCAGTTCTGTGCGGGAGGATGGCGGATATCCGTCGGCGGCTGCATCAGAAATCCTTTCTGTTTGCCTGTTGAGGCTGGTGATGGTGTCGACGATTGCGATTGCAGCTGAGGCGGCGAGGGCGAGGTTCACCAAAAGAAGCAGGAGACTCGAGGTACCTCTGTACGCGACGAGTACTTTTGCATCAGTAAGGTGGACGAGTAATACCTCAACAAGGCCGTCAAAGGCAGGCCGGTGGCTTGACAGGCGAGTGGGCTGGAACTCGGACGCCTGTTCCGCTGGAGCCGTAGATGAGACCAGTCAACCGGCGACGCGGCCGGGTCTGGATGCGTTCAGGTCCGAGAGATGGTGGTGGTGGTGTGCCTCTTTTAGCTCGACATTTTTTTGCTTGCTGCTTGCTGCTTGCTGCTTTTGGCGGTGGTGGTGCTCTGTCACTGTCACGGTCTGCGCCCCGTATATGTCACTGTCAGAGGTTGTTCCGGCATAACGAGAACTGATGTTTCTCTCCAGACTTGGACGTCAGCAAAGGTCGTGCTCCTGATCCTTCGTTGTTCTATTTCTTTGACACTTGTAAGAACATGAGGACTGAGCGCGATTCCTTCCCATCTTGCGCGGCCAAGCCCAAACCTCCGTGCAGCAGCAGCCGCAGCGGCGCAACGAAGCAATAGAAGTCGCAGTTGGGCGCGTGTACCTAGGTAAGGTAGCAAGCAGTGCGTAAAGAGGAGCAGGGAGGCTGACCTCACCGCGTGTTGCCTTGTCCCATGTTCAGAAACCAGAGGAAGAAACAAAGCGACGACGCCGCTGCCTCCCGTCTTGTGTGTCGGTGACCAGGCACCTGTTTGAGCGCCTCTGAAAATGTCAGTGTGGCCCGGCAGAGCATCTGTTTCCCACACGCGTATGGGGGATCACTGAAACAACTCGTGTCTTTTCCCACGTTGACGGCATTGCTCGGGGAGGACGACGGGGAAGCACAGGAAATGGGATGCCCAGCCACGGGCGCCCGGGGGCCGCAAGCCGGGCATTCCCTGGAAGAGTCGACGATGGCCAGGAATTCCAATGGCCGGTGGACTCGAACGCGCCGAGACGAACAAGTGCGTGCCCTGGTTTGCGGGAGAGACGTGCCTGGCTGAGGCAATTATGTCTACAGCTGTGTGAATAGTACCTCAGGTACCTTGCCCAGGTACCGCGGGTCAGTAACCAATGCTGATGACTGACGTTGGCATTGACACCCGCACCTGCTCGTGTCTTCCTTCCGCTCCTTCCTGGAGGGGCATCGTACAGTGCGTGCGATGGACATGTGTCATATCAGAGATAGCGCCATCTCGGGGCGGTGATGGCGGGGGGGACGTACCGCCAGTGCGAGCGACCTCCATACCTTAGGCGGCCCCCCCGGCCTGCTGGCCCGAACCAGACGCAGCGAGGCCTACCCCACCTTGCCACTGCTGCCAGGGCGCTAGCCTCGACCGAGTCTGGCGAGGGAAATACCGTGCGAATTGGGAGAGACCCACGATTGGCCTGTGGTTTTCGCTCCTTCTCGGCTGCAGCAGCACACGCTGAGGAAGCGGCCGATCCGATGGGGACTGCCCGTCTGGAGAAGAGGGGGGGCCCTTGGGAAGGGGGGGAAATGGGGAAGGAGCTGCCCTGGGCCGGCCGGGCTGGGTGGATCCTTCCCTCTCGGTGCTTCCTGTGAACAAGCAGTCCGCACCTCAGAGCTTGGAGGCCAAACAGCAGGAGCAATCCAGTTCTGGCCCGTCGCACTCTCTTTCCCCAAAAAGACAAATACTTCGCGGCAGGTATTGCGGCTATCCTGGACCCTGTGACTGTGCCTGAGGTGTGCCTGTGCCTGTGCCTGAGCGTGAACCTGAACCTGAGCCTGAGCCTGAGCTGGAAAATGGGCCCTGGAAGAAAACCAGAGCCAAAACCAGAATCAACACATCCCACCGAGTACCATATTACCCTACACCCAGGAGCAAAAAAGAGGGAAAAGGGGGAACGTCGTGAACAAGAGAAACACCCACAGTACACTCGCCCGGCTTTCCGTACGTAGGCGCACCTTGTTCACGGCATTGTTCACCGCGCCCATATCCAGCCTCGTCGCTTCGCAGCCAGCAGCCGGCCAGCCACCGTCGGCGCGGGCTCCAGTCGCTGTCTCAGAGACTACCTTAGGTGCCTTGGACGCGCGAGCAGAGCAGACACGAGGAACCGGACCGCCAGCAGTTGGAGGCGACGAGTCGTTTCCCGGCCGCCCGTGATACCGCATCTGCTGCTGCTGCTGCTGCTGCTGCTCACCCAACATCCTCACCTCCTCCTCCTCACCTCCTCACCTCAACCCTTGACCGCCGCGGCCACTCGCTCGCCGCCCCTTTGCTGCCGGTATCCGCCGCCGCCGTCCCGGTGTCCTGCGTCCTGCCCTGCCCTGCCCTGCCTTGTCGACCTTATCCTCGCTGTCAAGGAGGGCCTGGGAGACGAAACAGGCTGCACGACTCGACTAATCCGATCTGCCCGGGCATAGGTATTTGATGGGAGACCAGCTCCAACTTAGTATACTTGACCCCCAGCGGCCCCGGCCCAGCAAAAACGGGCTTGTTGCCGAGCCGTCCACCCAGCACAGCACAGCACCGCACCGCACCGCACAGCACCACCGCCAGCGCCCAGCCCACTCAACTCCGCCGGTAACACCAGTCAACCTCGCCAATTCGGTCCCCATAACTTTCTTCCCTTCTCCCACTTCGCTGCTTTGGATGCACTGATCATCCCCCGTCCGCCTTCACCATCCGCCCACCCCCCGATCCTGGCAACTGGCACAACACCGGCCTCGCTGCCAATGCCAACTGGTACCATCCCGACCTGAGTCTGACCGTCTCACCCGACGACGACATTTCTCCCAATTCCCTCTCGTGTTGCCTCGCCGCGCCTCGCCAGCAAACATCGCCTGCGTTTCGACACTTCCCGCCCCTTCGCGCCGCCTGCCGCATGCATTGAGCAATTGCATCGCAGCCATCCCCCATCACACCCGCCCGGAGCCCGCATCTCTCCCAGAGGCACACGCCCAGTCCTGCCCTGCCCTGCCCTGCTCTTCGCCGTCCTCGCCATCCGCAATGGCCGACACCAAACCATCCGACACCAACATGAGCGGCGGCCAACCGGCACCCAAGGACGGCGACGCTTCGCTGGCCGAGCCCAAAGACGCGGTTCCCATGACGAACCTCCCCCAGACCTCGGCGACAGACACCACCGCCGCAAACACAACAGCAAAGACCACCGTCTCATCACAGCCAGAAACCGGTGCCCCCAATGCGCCCGCGACCACGACCACCGAGGGCGCCGCCGACTCAATCGAGCCGTCCACCAAGGGAAAGGAGAAGGAATCCGCACCGCCGCCCGTGGCCAAGAGCCAAGACGACTCCTTGGCGATTGGGCCCTCGGTCGATGACGTCCAGCCCGTCAGCGTCTCCCCAGCCGACGGCCCTGTCTGCAACATCACCCTCCTTTTGACGACGGGTGCGAGACACCCGTACAAGCTCGACGAGAAGTACCTGACGAAAAGGAACGTCATCGTCCCGGGGTTGACCGAGGCCGGGAAGAAGGACCCTTTCAGTATCAGCGTCTACACGCTCAAGGAGCTGATACTGCGGGAGTGGCGTGAGGAGTGGGATGCCAAACCGGCCAGCCCCAGTAGTATACGGTTGATTCATTTCGGAAAGCTTTTGGATGACAAGGACCAGCTTAAGCGTAGGTGCAGCAAGCCGCGGTGTCCAGTCCCATTATTAATGTCCTGCCAGAGTATCATTTCAGCGCCGAGACGGCAAACGTCGTCCACATGACAGTTCGCCCCGCCGATATCGTCGAGGAGGAAGAGCCCAAGGGAGGCAATAAGACATCCTCGGGCAGCGGCCGCAACAGAGAAGGTGGCGGCGGGTGCTGTGTAGTCTTATGATTGTGCGGCTCAAAATCGGTGTTTTCTTCAGCATTCACTACATCTCCCAAGATCCATTCCTTATCGACAGCACGTACGAATGAGATGCATGGAAAGACGGCGGGAGCGAAGGACGTAACGGGTTTCGACCTGGGCCTGGGTGTCCTGCGCGGTACACGATACATAGGCAGGGGCCGGGCCGGGGTTACGGGTTCGACAGTGCATGCATTTTCAGATGTGCCCACCACAGGCCGGCCGGTCTGGTGCGGCTTTCGGGTTGGGTGTTTTTTTCGGGTCTATTGTTGTTTTCTGCGTGTCTTGCGGCACCCCCAACATCCCATCGAGCGTATTACAAAGAGCGAAGACGATACGGGGAATCTGGAGTCTCTCGGCGTATCATAGCTGTGTATTTTTGTTGTTTGTTCTTTCTCTTTGCTCTCACGCCCGTCCATGGGTGTCTTGTCCATAGGATAGTAGAACGCATTCTGTTCCCTGTTCCCGGGCTCTAGCAAAGTCCTCTATGGTCTTTTGGGTCCTCCCAGCCGCGCCGTCCAAAAGTCATTGCGCATGTCGTAGTGTTACAATTCCACATCACCTCCGCCTGTGCCGTCCTGTCCCCGTCTTTCTGTCTCTGTCTGGAACCACCCCCATCAGATCTTGAGCTTCCTCTCCATCTCGTCGTGCATGCCGACGATGCCCACGCTCTCCTCGCCGGTGAAGACGTCCTCCCAGGAGATGCTGGTGTCCTTGCCGCGGAGGATCTGCTCGTGGACGCTCTCCTGGTGGCCGCCGAGGGCGACGGGCCTCCACTCGCCGTCGCGGGCGATCTTGAGCTCCATCTGGCGGCGGATGGGCTCGGCGAGGCCGAAGGTGCGGCGGAGCGTCTCCATGCGCATGGCCTCCTGCGTGGCCTCCCAGTTCTTGAGGCGGGCCTCGAGCGGGTGGGCGCTGGCGGGGACGTTGTTCTTCGCGTCGAGGGCCGTCTGGCCGACGCCCGCGCGGAGGGTGTCGTGGACGCCCGGGGCCGAGGGGGCGGCGGCGCCGGCGGCGAAGGTCGTGGGCTGGTTCGCGGCGGGGACGATTCGCATCTGGGAGGGGGGCTTTTGTCAGTGGGTTTGCGGAAGGGATAGGAAGAGGAGTGGATGTATGGATGGGAGAAGAGGCTGACTCACCGACATCTTGGATTGTGTGTAGGTTTTGGTGTGGAAGGTGGTGATTTGTGTGTTTGTTTGGAGGTGTCGAGGTTTGGTGATGCGGCTGCGGACGACGACGGTGATATGGGACGCCTAGGTAGGTAGGTAGGGTGGGAGCTTGCGCGCTACGGTGATGTGCCTGGAGCTTTCCGCCTGGCCTCGCTGCTGTCCCTGCCCCGGGAATGGAGCTGCTTAGATAAGATGCGCACGTGACTCGAAGGCAGCCAGTGCAGGCGCGGCGGCAAGTGCCACCAACCCGCCCCCCTTGCTCGCCGCCTTCCGTTCCCCGGCCGGTGCGGAGCGACGCAAGCCAAAGTGGAACCATGTAGTGGGGGCGATGACGGAGGAGCCTCTCACCGAGATCGCAGCTCGCTCGCTTCTTACGTTACCGAAAAAAGAAAAGTCCGGGGAAAGCTGGCCTGGGACCCCCCCCCCCTTCCCTGGGTCCTAATCTGGGAGTCACAATGTGAACGGACTTTGTCTCCGTCTTGCTTTTCAACTTGCAGTCACTACCGACAAACTAAGAACCACGGAATGGTGGTCAATTGAAAAGTCTCCGAGTCCCAACATGCGGCTTCCGTCTCGTTCCTCCGCGCCGATCCTGCGCATCGCGAACGGCACCTTTTACCGCCAACACCCGAACGCGCACTCGACGCGCCCGAACCCGCCGCTCTTCAGCGAGCTCACCTTCGAGCTCCCCTCGGCCGCCGAGGACCCCAAGAAGCACTGGTGCGTCGTCGGCCCTTCGCTCTCGGGCAAGACGACGCTGCTGCAGGTGCTGCGGGGCCAGCACCTCGCGATCCCGCCCACGGCGCGGGCGTACCCGTACCTCTCGAGCGAGGACGTGCCGGCGCGGCTGCGCAGCGCAGGCCGCGCGATACAGTATGTCGGGTTCGACGGCGAGCAGGGGGCCGGCGGCGGCGCCATTGGCGGGCACACGACGAGCGCGTACCTGGCCGCGCGGTACGAGTCGAGGCGGGAGAACACGGACTTTGCGCTGCGGGACTACCTGCTGGGCAACACGGAGCTGAACCCCGTGGAGAGGCGGCCCGGTGACGACGGGCGAGGCGACGACGACGACGGGGTGCGGGTGTCGGCGGAGCTGCTGGCGAGGGTCGTTGGGGACCTGCGGCTGGACCAGCTGCTGGACCTGCCGGTGGCGTTCCTGAGTAACGGGCAGGGCCGGCGGGCGCGGATCGCGAGGGCGCTGCTGACGAGGCCCGAGGTGCTGCTGCTGGACGAGCCGTTCATGGGGCTGGACCCGCCGACGGTGGCGGCGCTGAGCCCGTTGCTGCGGAGCCTGGCCGAGAGGCAGAGCCCGCGGCTCGTGCTGAGCGCGCGGCCGCAGGATCCGCTGCCGGAGTGGATCACGCATCTGGTGTACCTGCGGAGCGACTGCCAGATCGGCTCGATGGGGCCGAAGGACGTGGTGCTCGAGGGGCTGAGGAAGTATGTCAGGGGGGTGTGGAAGGGCGGGCTGCAGGAGGACGAGAAGCTGCCGGTGCATTCGCTGGTGGAGATGGGCAAGACGCTCACGGCGAAGGGCGTCGAGGGCGATGGGCTGTTCGAGGCGAAGGAGAAGGAGAAGCACATCGCTGGGGCGGTGACCGCGGGTACGTCTGTGTCTGCGCCGGAGACGCCCGTTGGTGAGCCGCTGGTCGAGATGGACGGCTGCCAGGTCAGGTATGGCAGCAAGATTGCGCTGGGCAACTGGTCTCAGGATACATCATCTGGGCCCAAGGACGGCCTGGTTTGGACGGTGCGGAGGGGAGAGCGATGGGGCGTGTTTGGTCCGAACGGGTCGGGCAAGACGACCATCGTCTCGCTGCTGTGCTCCGACCACCCCCAGACGTATTCTCTGCCCATCAAGCTGTTTGGGAGGAGCAGACTACCCGAGCCGGGCTCTGGCCAGCGGCCTCTCACGTTTTGGGATATTCAGTCGCGGATCGGACACTCGAGTCCCGAGGTCCATCAGCACATGCCCCGCAGCCTGACGGTGCGGCAGGTCCTCGAGAACGCGTGGGCCGACACGTTCAAGGGCATCCCGAAGCTCGACGACGAGGCCCGCGGCAAGGTGGAGGCGACACTGCGCTGGTTCGCGCCGGAGCTCGACCCGGGGCACCACAACGCACCCGTCGCCGCTGCCGGCGCCGCGGCCGCGGGCGACACCCTCGCGTGGGCCGACGAGTACCTCTTTGGCGGCCTCTCGTTCAGCGCGCAGCGCATCGCGCTGCTCCTCCGGGCGGTGATCAAGAACCCGGACGTGGTGGTGCTGGACGAGGCGTTCAGCGGCATGGACGACGCGGTCCGGGACAAGTGCATGCTCTTCCTGGCGCGGGGCGAGGAGAAGACGTACCGCGGCGAGCGCGTCGTCGACAGCGAGGTCGCCGGGGCGGGGGCGGTGAGGGTCCGGGGCCTCTCGGACCGGCAGGCGTTGATCTGCATCAGCCACATCAAGGAGGAGGTGCCGGACTGCGTGCGGGAGTGGATCTGCCTGCCCGAGGCGAACGAGGGGCTGCCGGCGAGGGTTGGGCGGTTTGACGGGCCGCTGCGGACGGACGAGAAGCGGTGGAGGGCGCTCTGGGGGGTGTAAGTGGTGGTGTGAGTGGTGATGCTGTTTACGTTGAGTTGTTAAAAAGAACGAAGTGTGAAATTTTGTGTGATTAATCCAATTGAGCTGACAAAACTGCTATCTAACACCCCCTACCCCTACCCTCTACCCCCTACCCCCTACCCCCTATAGCCGCCCGTCTCAACCTCTAACTTAGTTAATAATACTATATATCTTTTTTAGAAAGTCTTTATAATAACTAGTTAATATCTATTTAATTTTACTCTTATTTATATATTGTTACAGTCTTCCTACTAGCTGGAAGCTATAATAAAGACCTATAAGACTATAAATAGGAAAATAAGAGAAATAGTAGTAAATAAGTAAATAATAATAATAGTATAATAATATAAAGATAGGTATAAGGTTATTTATATATTTTAGGTTAACTATCTAAGTTATAATTAAT
>JAOWMA010000415.1:0-38621 GCA_025962755.1 Colletotrichum tropicicola
AAGTATTTTAAGAAAGTTAGTTAATAATACTTAGTAAAAAAGAGTATTTAGTAATTTTTTTTTTTAAGTTTAAAAAATATAAATAAAATAGTTAATATTATAAATTATAATAATTTAAAAGTATAATTTTAGTTTAATCTATTTAAAAAATAACTAAAGGTTTTATTTTTATACTTTTTAGTAAATTATAGAGATTTTTTATAAGTTTTATAGTATATTATATTACTTAACCTTAGTAGTTATTTATAAAAGTATTTAAGTAGATAGTAAACTACTAAGTTTTTAAGATACTTAGTAAGTCTTTAGTGACTATTGTGGCGTCCTAAATATGGTCTAGTGATAGGTAGGTGCCCCTCGGGATTTCTTCCCCCCGCCTTTCTTCATGAGGACCCATCCCTGGCTCTTTTCGTTACGAGCCCCCTCCCCGGTTTTCGATGATGCAGAAAAGTACGGCGTAAGGTAGACACAGGAGTAAAACCGAATTTAAGCATCGTTGGCTCTGAAAGCATCCACGCAAGCGGTACCTATACTTTCTCTTACCTTAGGTACCTACGTAAGATAGGCACGTTGCTGTGCCCCCACACACTGTGCAAACTGACCCTGCCTTTCCAGCATGTACCTTACCTGAGGCTTCTCTTCATTGGACGCTCGCTCGTTAGCTCCGCGCGCGGCATCCGACTGCCCTTGGATCCTACCGCGGGGCAGGCAGCCCATTCAACAAACCCCGCCGCCAGACCACGACGACGACCGCCACTTTCTGTTTCCTAGGCACCTTCCTCACGCAGCTTACCTTGTAGTTAGATACTGAGGTACCTCGCTCCTTGTTGGTAGGTTGGCATCAGGCGTCCGTTTGCTGATGCTGAGGAACCAAGGCTGAACACTTCTACCAGCTGCACGCGCGTCCTCTGCACCTTCTATTCTGTGTCACATCTTCGAAGCTCACCACCGGATTTGCGACAGCAGCGAGAACCTCCTCCGCCATGGCATGCCCTCACCTTGAGACCGTCGGCCCATGTTCGTCACATTCGTCTGGCTTAGCAATCGTCGCTTGTAGCTGACTGACAATTCACAGCTCTGCAGCCGCCAGCGGCCTTCCATTCGGTTTATCGTGAGGACTGCACGCAGTGCTTCGATTCTATTGTAAGCTCATTTCTGCTCCTGTCACCAGACCTTACTGCCTGTCTGCTGCTCTTTGCTGACCTCGCCCGCCCGCCCGCCGTCACAGGACGACTCTGCTGGTCTCAATGTCTGCCTCCAATGCTTCAACGGCGGCTGTGCCGGTGATCTCAACCATGCTCAGCTCCATCGGCGTCTTTGGAACCATCCGCTCGTCCTCAACATCCGCCGCACTCGCAAAGTCGTCGTCCGAGACGAACCTCCCCTCAAGATGTCCAAGCTCGCTATCGCCGCCGAGACCGAGGCAGACCGATTCGATATCATAACCACTGCCAAGTGTCTTGAGTGTAATCAAGACCTCGACAAAGCCAGCGACAAGCTTGGACCCATCGTTGATGGAATCATGAGGGCGAACACATTCTCTCGCAAGGAAGAGGTCAAGGCCTGGGAGCAGGAGTTGACCAGCTGCGAGCACATCCTGCTGATGCAGCAGTCGGACCCTAGGGTCATTCGATCCGGCGATCTCTGTCATTGCTCCGCCTGCGACCTGCACGAGAACCTGTGGCTTTGCCTGGAGTGTGGGAACTTAGGTTGTGGACGCAAGCAAATGGGTGGTATCAACGGCAACTCCCATGCCCTTGCCCACTCTACCGGGTCGGGACATGGTGTCGCCGTCAAGCTCGGATCCATCACACCGGAGGGAACGGCGGATGTCTACTGCTACAAGTGCGACGAGGAGCGGATAGACGGAGATCTGGGCCAGCATCTGGGCCACTGGGGCATCATCCTAGCCGACCGGCAAAAGACGGAAAAGAGTTTGACCGAAATGCAGATCGAGCAGAACTTGCGCTGGGACTTCAGCATGACCACGGAGGATGGGAAGGAGTTGAAGCCCCTGTTCGGTGCTGGTCTGACGGGTCTCAAGAACCTTGGCAACAGTTGCTACCTGGCCAGCATTGTCCAGTGTCTATTTGACACGCCCGCCTTCAAAAGCCGGTACTACTTGCCAGATCGCGAGCTTCCGGTCGTACAGGAACCCGCTGCAGACCTGGAAACACAGCTACGCAAGATGGCAGACGGTCTGCTCTCTGGCCGCTACTCAAAGCCCGACTCCGACGTCGTTGCCTCTGAGCAATCCAGCGGGATTCCCCAACAGAGAGGCTTGGCGCCCGCCATGCTGAAGCATCTTATCGGCAGAGGGCATGCTGAGTTCTCGTCCATGAGACAACAGGACGCTTTTGAGCTGTTGCAGCACATTTTCAAACTCACTAGCCGATCTCAGCATCCGTCCGATCTAGGCGACCCCACCCAGCCCTTCCGATTCACTCTGGAACAGCGTTTACAATGTCTTGGATGCAAAAAAGTACGATATACAACCAACGAACAAGACAACATCTTCATCGACGTCCCACTAGAGAAGACTTCCACTGTTGAGGGTGCAGAGACGAAGGCAGATGCCTACAAGTCGGTTACAATTAAGCAGTGTCTCGACAATTTCACGGCCGAGGAGGTCGTCGAGCTCACGTGCTCCGCATGCGGCAGCAGGGATGGATACACGAAGCGCTCTCTGTTCAAGACGCTCCCGGAGAGCCTTGTTGTCAACGCTCGCAAGATGGCGGTCATCAACTGGGTGCCTGTCAAGATTGACGTGCCCGTTATTGTGCCCAAAGAGCCCTTCCTCTTAGATGACTACCTTTCCAAAGGTTTGCTGCCATCGGAGGAGACCTTACCGGATGAGTCCGAGAGCGGCGCCCCGGCGTTCGTCGCCGACCCTGAGGCAGTTAGCCAGCTCGAGGCAATGGGCTTTTCGCGGAACCGATGCGACCGTGCTCTACACGCTACTGGAAACTCAGATGCCAACGCGGCCATGGAGTGGCTCTTTGCCCACATGGAGGATCCCGACATTGACGAGCCACTTGTGCTCGGCGGCAGCAGCCCTGTGGGTGTCTCAGCAGACCCCGAAAAGGTTGAGATGCTAGGCGCCATGGGCTTTTCTGTGCCTCAGGCTAAGAAGGCTCTGCGTGAGACCAGCGGCGACGTCGAGAGGGCGGTTGAGTGGCTCTTCAGCCATCCCGAGGACCAGGGGATTTTTGACGACGACGGTGCGCCTGATGCTGGAGCCAACCACGTCGCACCCAGGGCAGAAGCCGGGAGTGCGGCCACGCCTGCCAAGTATCAGCTTCAGTCTATCGTATGCCACAAGGGCACGAGCATTCACGCCGGGTACGTCCTTGAGGAACTTGACGCAGGTTGTGGCACTTTGCTGACATTTACTGCAGACATTACGTTGCCTTCATCCGCAAGGAAGTAGACGGTCAACCGTCGTGGGTTCTGTTCAATGACGAGAAGGTTGTCGAGGCGGCTGAGATTGAGGAAATGCGAAAATTTGCTTATGTCTATTTCTTTAAACGCATCTAGGCAGAGGAGGCTGCCACGGCGTTTGGGTCGCATGGCAACGACGGAAAACCGGCCAGGCATCAGACACAGCCCTGAGCAGCTGGGGGCCGAGGGTTGAGTGGTATGGCATGTAACAAAGCTGGCAGGGAGCGTGGCGGCGCGGCGAGGGCGGCACCTGGACCTACATGGAGGTGGATGCAAACAAGCAAAATGAGAATATTCCATCTCGAGGTAGTGGAGGGGCCGGCTCAGTTGCCCGCGTAGAAATCAATAACCACAACGCCAGGACGCCTCTTTGCATTGCCAACCCGTAGCTCTCTACCCTCCGAGACGCCCGCTCTGAAAGGTCCCAAGGGATACAAACATTGACATATACTACCATTATCGTGGCCATGGTTCTTGCAGGGTCTTATAGTGTTACATGGCGAAGTAGAACTTTGTCGGACTCACTCGGCCAGACGGTAGCTGACGAGAGTGTCGACACGGTGATTACTGGTGCTGAAGCCACGCAGCTGGACGCGCTCGCCGTTGGCAATCTCCTTTGCGTCGCTGTCACCCCACTCAACGGGGACTTCGCTATCGGCATCGGCGTAGACGAGCACGTTGAAGGTGCAGTCGCCGGCGAGCTGGGGAAGAAAGGTGACAGAGGCAGTAATTTGGCGGAAGATGGCAGCAATCTCGTCCTGGATCTCCTTGTCTGTCTTCTCAGGGGCGGACGCGTCCGGTGTAGACCTGTTTGGAGCGGACAGGGAGACGTTATCAGCCAAGTGATTATGGAAGAACGGGTGGAGGATGGAGGAGGGGCTGGGGGGTTGGGGGGTTGGGGGCACATACCCCGACGGTGCGACATTCTCTTGTTCTGTTGCCTTGGAGCTCGGTTTTGACTTTGAGGACTTGGACTTGCCGAAGATCTGGACCTGGACGAGTTCATTCATTGTCAGCACCGCGACGGCAGCGCGCCGGCAGAACTGCTTGGTGAGGCATTGGACTGACATCGAACTGCCAACGCTCGACATGCTCGCCAGTGTCCTTGTTGGTGATGACGATGACGAGCTTGGAGATCTTGCCGCGAAGCATCCAGCGGTCAAGCTGACCCATGATCTTTTTGATGTATGCCCTGACCTGGTCATCGGACGAGACTGTGATCGGTCGTCACCCATTATTAGCGTTGCCAGGGATAAAAGGAGTCGGGGGGGGACAAATGTGCGGTCGGGGCTGGGAGGACTTAGACCGAACCTAGCATGTTGAGGCCATATTTCTTAACGCTATGACAAGGGGGTGAATCGGTCAGCCAAGACTCCCGGGTGGCTCAGGGCGGGGTGGTGACAAGGCGGGCGGTATCACTTACGCTGTGAAGTCCTCGGCGGGATACACACCTCGCTGGAAGCTAAGGGAGGGGTTAAAAGATGTTGTAGGGTGGATGATGTTCCACCTTCGAGGGACGGAGAGGTCCGTACAGTATGGTATGTATCGAGTATTGAAACTAGACGCGTCGGCGCGCTGGTCAGCTTCGTGGTTGGAACATGCGACCTAGGAGGAGGAATCAAAGTGGGCGTAGGAGGGAAGGGCGGGCTACTGACGAACTCCGCGACGAGCTTTGCGCTGCCCTTGAGAGCAAGCTTGTGCACCTTGGACTTGTCTTCAGAGCTCATGGCGACGGCGGTAGGCGATTAACAGGGCTCGGCGAGCCACGAGCGACGGGGATGATCTGAGGTTGAAGTCGAGATCAAGGCTGAGGGTGAGGTTTACGATTGAGGGCGTTGCGGCTGTTTACTCGGCGCGGCTCGAAATTTGGGCTGTGCGGGCGGCCGGCGGGGTTTAGTGGGCCCTGACCAGGATCAATCGGCATGCGCCGTATCCGTATGGGGCCCCTGCCATCTACCGGGGTGCAAGCCTTGCGCTGGTACGCACCTGCAATCTGACGAGAAGTAATTCCAGCCCTTAGTTTCTGGACCTCACCATCCCTACCTACCTAGGCGCCCTGCCCCAGATGCATCTCAGTTTTATGTTTTTCCCATTGCCTAGCTAGCTGCTAGCTAGGTATGTTAATGGCAGACGTGTGCATGCTCCATTCCAAGTTGTGACGGGTCATCGAACCCGCAAGATAAGACAATCTCACAAATATTTCCAATGTAAGTCGCCCTCATGCCGACCTAGCCGACTGGAATTGACCGCCTTCCCCCTTCCCTAGGTAGCCAGCCACTATTCTCACACTCTTATATAAGTGTTTCCAGGCGAGATAGACATTGCTTCTGTACTCTGTTCTTCACTTCTGCTCCTCACTTCTCATAAGATTGCACACCTAGGTAATTTAAAATGTGTCAGTTGGTACGTGTCTGTCCATCCCAGATCAATGTTTGTGCTAACAAGTCTAGGGGTTGAAAAAGAAACGCGCTTCTGGACGCCTTACGAACGCGTGTGACTTGCCAGGTGTGCCATCTGCGAATGGTTCCCTTGGGAAGACAAATGTAAGTCATATTTTGTTATTCTACTTGTATCTATTCCATCTGTTTAGTGCAAAAAGTTCTAAAACGGTGGCAAACCAGACGATCGCCCAACAAACGAACAGCCGAGGGACGAACAGCCGGGCAACAAACACCCAAGATACGCACAACCAGAGGGTGACCACTCGAGGTATGACTGCTCGACAGACAGCTGCACAAGGGACCAAGACCCAAGGAATAAACAGTCGAGAGACAAACACCCAAAGAGTGACCACCCGAGGGATGATTGCGCAACAGACAGTTACACAAGGGTCGACCGCACAAGGGATGACCGGAGGAGCCACGGCAACAACCCCCAGCGAGGAGTACCAACAAACCCCAAGCATTACTCAGGTAAGTTATCTAAGAGCTTATTAAATGACTTGACACTAACCTGGCGATGGAAGACAAGCTCCTTATCCACAATGCCCTCGTCTTCCAGTACAAAGCGTTGGACTCTAGAAATTCCTCTACGAAGTCGCGATACTGCGCAAGACGATCCCAGCATTCGTTCTTTTGAGTTGTCCAATCCACTGATTCCGCCCAAGAGTGGTTCTTCTACACAGTCTTGCGGTGCGGGCCTGCAATCACCCCGTCATCCTGAACGACAACTTGCTGTGGGAGATGAAACACCCCAGACTCAATGTTCGACCCTCTCTGGATCAACTGCGGCCAACCTTGGTGTCGAACCGAAGCCAGGTAGTCAACACACGGCGATAAAAACCGAGAAGGCCCTACAAAGCCAATCCCCACCGAGTTGCAAACGGCCTGCTGCTGATTCTTCTGCCGTGTCCACAAAACGTCAGCGTCGGGACCCATCTCTTCGTCGAGACACGAAGGGTACATCTGCGGTTCAGCCCGCCGACAGCCCTCCACACGAAGTCAGCTTCCAGGGTGGCATTACTAAGAAACCCCGACTCATTAGCCAACTGGAGCTCTCTACTGCGGCACAAGTGAGAGTCGGACTGGCCAGAAAGCATAACTATACTATTCAAGAGCTTTGGAGACGTATAACAGAGAGCGAACAAACTCTTGATGTCATCACAACCATGGTTAATGAAGTCCTTTCCAGCTCAACAACTGTCAACAAGCCAATCTACATGAGAGGTCAGCGCAATCCCCTTGATCTGATGGCAAAACTAAGTAAAGCTTTCCCCTGCCCAAACACCTACGCAGAACTACTTCGACAGGTGTCCAGCCGTCTTGCTGGACGCCAAGAATCATTGCGGAGTGCTCATGAGATCACCAAACGGCTTCAGGAAGCTGGCAAGAAAAGACTGGCAAATGCTCAGGCTCATCAAAGCTACGTCAACAACAGACCGTCTCATTTGATGGGTAAAGTCTCGTCTCGCAAGGCTACAAGTTGATGGCAGATTGTTTGACTGGATGGGATGCACTTGGCTTCTGTGTTTTTTTTTTTTTTTCCCTCCTAAGAAGTGAATATTGTCTTTGTTTTGTTTTATTTTGTGTCTCAATCTTTTGAACTGGATCCATCTTCTCTCACCACTTTTCGAGTGCACAAAACGTGTTGGATTGTATCGTAACATGGAGTTGATGTCGCCCAGCTGGCATTCCCGGCCGACCTACTTTATGTCTTATAACCTTGGCGTTACGAATTTGAAGTTTGGCACTATCGTCACTTGACAAACAAGGCAAGATAGGTATGGACTCGCGTTAACTGGAGTGGTTGATGATGGCGGGCGTCTGACAGAACACATGGCTCTGAAACCGGTAGTTGCATATTTAACAAAGCAATTGTTGATCCAATCTTCGCCATGTCCCGCGTTGATCAGTTGAGTTACGGTCAGCTTTGGGTTTCAGAAGTAATATGTATTCTCTAGTGTGGTTTGTGCCCAATCGTTGCCTGTATACGTGCTCTTGGGCGAATGTGTTGTCCTCCTCACGTTAACACCTGCCTTGGTACTTATGCTTGTACACACAGCCAGTCCGCCGTTGAGGGGTCAAGGTGTAAAACCCGTTCGCGCAGAACCTTCAAGAGAAGGGGAGCACTACGGTGAAATGCTGGGGAGGCATGATTACATGTACGAACGGCGTGTTTGTTTTCTTCTATCTACAATACTCAAGTTCTAACCATGACATGGTCTAGCCAAGGGCAGCACATGTAAAGGGGCTGTTGATAGAACCGGTTCTAAATTTGTGCATCTGAGGGGTTGGTTAGCATGCTCAAATTAGAACAAAAGCAGGATAAAACTTACGATCTCTACAATACTGGCGTAGGTGCCGCACACGAGCACAACCATCCCAATGATGAAGCAAAGGGCGTTGAGAGCGCTCCTGAGCAGGTTGTTCTTGGCGTACCAGGGCCCCTCTCTGATGAGCATAAACCACATCATAGCAGGGAAGTAGAAGGTGAAGCCGGAAATGAACAGTGAGGAGCTGATAGACAGCAGCTCAGAGAAGAAGGGAATAGCCTCGGCGATAATGAAGGCGATAATAGTAATGATAGTAATCAGTACTAGCCATGTGATCCATCCCATCTTAGTATTGATAAAGCGAATGATGGAGTCTTTGTAAACACGGCCGTGAATATATCGGCCGACGACGGTGGTGTTAATCGACCCTGAAATAAAAATAACAGGTAGTCCGACGCCGAACGCAATCTTGGAGATCAAGGGACCAGCCGAAAGGAGGGCAGGGGACTGAACGTCCTGGCCAACAAAGGCGTAGATGAGGGCACCAGTGAGGGTGTAGATGAAGATCTCGATGAGACCTAGTGCCCAGATAGACTTAACATAGTCCGAGGGAGTGTGCATTTCGTCCATGAAGGAGAACTGGCAGATGGCGAAGCTGTAGGCAAAGACGATATTGGTGATGGCGATGAAGGCCTCGGCAAAAGTGATACCCTCTTTGGGCCAAGCAGACCAGGCAGCGCCAGCAATACTGCCCTTGTTGATACCTGTGGCGATCATGGTGATGCCAATGGCTAGGATGATGGAAACAAAGTCGATGTAGCCCAGGATAGCGACCTCTGCAAAGGACGGCGGGATGGCGAGTAGTAGCAGAATGATGGCGGACACGACGGCGAAGACAATAGAGCACGCGCCGTTGTCAGTGATGTTGCCAAAGGCGATGGCGCCGGTGAGGGTGTGCGAGCTAACCAGGAAGGTCAACTGCAGGGCGAACATGACACCGACAAGCTCGTATCCGAAGCGACCCATCATCAGCTGGCCAGCATCGGCGTAGTGCGACACATGGGGGAACTTCAGCTTGACTTGGCCGACAACGTCACTGGTGTAGATGGCAATGAGACCGAGACCGACGCAGAGGATGACGCCGGCCACCATGCCCAGGGTTGCGAAAGCAGCGGGAAGACTGAGACTGCCGAGAGCGATGGCCTCGACGATGAGGACGACGGTGAGACGCTTCCAGCCGAGGCGGTGGAAGTGCGCGCTGCCCTGGGCGGCTTTCTGCTTCTCGAGGTCCGCCCGGTTGAGGTCAGTAACCTCCCCGACGACCTCTCCAGGGAACACGGCGTCGCGCGAGAACTGAGGAGCGACGACGGCGCCCTCGGATTTGGCATCCTTGGACTCGGCCCCACGGGTCTGTCTGATCTGGTCGTGATCCATAGTGTTCGTTGCTTGTTGCGCCCGGACGGCAACGGCGGCGATAGTGGTTGTGGAAGGGGTGATGGTGTCACACGAGCGTGCGCGCACACACACACACACACACACACACACACACACACACACACAGAACAGGGCAGAAAGGACCGGGTTGAGCTGGTCGAGTGACAGTTGAGAGGGCAGAAAGAGAGCGAGAGGAGGTCGAGTGCCGGTTGGACTGAACAGCAAAAGAGAGAAGAATACCGCCGCGAGGTGGGAAGATGGGAGGAGGATATATGGTGGCAAAGGGCGGAGCACCAGCGCCCGACCCCGGAGTCAGACCGAGGGCTCGAAGCCTCGACTGGTCGAGTTTGATTGAAATCAACGACACTGGACCCGGCACACTCGAACAAGGGTCTTATCTTTGGCCCCCGCGATCTTGGGAGCGGTGACACCGGCACCTGCGACCGTGAGTGGCAGCAGGGAGGGAGGGGCCGCTGAACGTTCGTCAGCCCAGGCGAGTGATATCCAAGCTCGTCCCATCCCCGTTGATTCCCTGCGTCTTGATTTTGCGGGGGAATAGACCGTTGCAGAGTTTCCCCGCGAAATCGACCAGCGGCCCTGAGATTCCAGACGCCCTCTGGCGTTCCGAGTTTCCCAGGAACGAAAAAAGACTGAGCTTTGGGTTTTGCGCTGTCAGGAAAACAAGGTCGCCTCGAGGGCGTCAAAGGGCGTCATTGTACAACTGCGGGACCAAAGTAACTGGGCGAGTTTTGTCATCGTAATAGAGTGGATTTTGTGACCTCTCCTTTACCTAATGGCCCCAGCAGCAGAGCCGCAGAGTGGCCTCACCTTGCCCCTTGAGTCAGTTCATACCCACGATCAACCCCGAAATACGACCGGTGACGCTGGGAATAAGCCTTGCATGGCTGGGATGAGTTGGGTCTCTGGTATAGGCGGCACATCGCCGTCGTCTCCTGTGGACGCAAGACAGTACTTTTCCTCTCACGTTTCTGTTACGTGCCAGGCAAAGAGCAGAGAGAGAGAGAGAAAGAGAGAGAGTTGGAGAGAGAGAGAGACGCAGGCAATCGGGCACAGACACCATGTCGGACGTTGGGCCAAGAGTGAGGCTCAATTTTCAGACGAGGAAAAAAGCCAAGTTGGCCGATTGCCGAACCAGGGGCCCTTGAGCCACCCGTCCTTGGGGGCAGAGGACGCCTCCCATAGGCTGAATGCCTACCCTCCCGACAGACGGACGATGGTTTCGTGGTGTTGCATCGATGCGCTAGACCAGTCGTGGGTGCCATGCCAGCTACCCGCAGAGGACCGCAAAGCAAAACGTAATAGTGCAATTGTTGGTCCCGTAGAATCCCGACCCTCTTGAGTCGCCATCCTTGTCCGTTCCACTCCCGGTCACGCATTGGGAAGGCTTCTAGAAGATCGCCTGGGAGGAAAATGCTTGTCGAGGACTGCCTCCCGACATTTGTTCCTTGCACAACGGCGTACGGTGTACGGCGTGCAATGAAGAAAGGGTACCCCTTGCAAAGTATGGTCAGCACTGTTGGCAGTGCAAGATCTCAAAGGGACTTGAGGAGTATCCATAATCCATGTCGGAACGATGAATGCAGGATTGAAGGCGCAGACCCCTTTTTTCTTCTTTTTCTTTTTCTCCACTGGTCTCTCCTACTGCTTTCCCTTTCCTTGGCTTTTGGGTTCATCATCTGCTTTAAGATCCCTGTGACTGGTCAACTGTGTGCCCGATCAAAAGAGTGACAAACAGTCATTACCAACTGAAGAGATAGCCGTCTCAGGCCCGGTCAGGGGAGGGTTTCGTCGTCAGCACCAAATCCGCCAAGTGGTCCGACATGACGGGATGCCATTGCGCGCACAACCGACTAGTTCTTGGAGAGTTGCACGAGGCGACGGTGACGAAGCGACTGAAGGACATCGGGCGACCAGCTAGTTGGTCAACAAATGGATGGCCGAACATACCAAGACCGAGAAACGGACTGGCATTACCTGCAATTTGCTGGCGCATCGCAGACTCGGCCGACGTGCCGCGAAGCCGAACAGTCTGGCAGATCGACGAGTCCGACGCGGCTTGCGGCGGGTTTTTTCTCGCTCCTCCGGGAAAAGGGGCTGGGGCCTCTTTGGAAATATTGGGGTTTGGAAGAAGCCGTTGGCAATTACAATTGTGTGATGGAATCCGGGGTAAATTTGCGGGGATGGGCCCAGTATTCTCGACGGGGTAATATTGAGCGCCAGTGTCTTCTTCGCTGTCTGGTGAGTTGGTGAGGAGTAAGGTATCGACGCATGCCCCCTTCTCCCGTTGCCCCGGCGAGACTGAGTCGTGCCAATCCCTTCTCGTTTCAGCCGGACGAACGTATCGAGGGCCGATATTGCGTCAGGATGGGACATCCTTGCCAAGTCTTCGCCGAAGAGCGGCGCATACGTACAGACTTTTGGGTTGCCTCATGTGACTCCGCGTTCCCACGCCGCCCAGACTTCATCCAGCACTGGCCCGCAGTTCTCGTCCCGCCAGAGAAACCCGGCAATCTGCTGCTGTAATATTTCGCGGCAGCATCTCTCTGGCGGCAGGATGTCTCTGGCTCTCGCCAGCACACTGTTTAAACGTGATGAGAACCACTGCCGGTCTTGGATTGTTCCGGAACCGATCATGCCTACAAAGAGAACCCACAGCAGTGCAGCATCGTGGGAGACCCAGATAAGGGCAATGGAGTCTGCATCCTCCAGCGCGGCACGCAATCTGGCCACCAGGATGCGGACCATGTGTCCAGTCGTCGGGATTTCTCGCAAGACGGCGTACAAGAAGACTTGGGCGGCCGAAACCACGACGAGGAAGCGCTTCTGAACGGGCGTTGCCGAACGACGCTCTACATACAGGAAGTGCAGGATCGAGCTGTCTGCCGTATTCATGACAATTCTAATAGTGTCTGCTGACACCGCCCCCGCCCGCGAGCAGACGGCTTGCCTGAGCGTCATGAAAATCTTACGTGGTTCATTCCCCTCGTTGGAGTTGTGTCCTCCGAGCCGGTCCAGGTGATGCAGGGAAGGCGTCGTCGCACGACTCACGACCGACGATGGGAGAGAAACCTGGTCGAGCGTGTGGAACATGGGGAACATGGGGACTCTCCCAAGACCTGATGCCACTTGAATGTCGATCCTGTCGGGCTGTGGGTGAGTAGGAGGACCAGAACATGGGCCAGGACGGAATCTCACCAGTTGATGCAGCGGCAGAGGATATAGTCGTGCCGGATTGTGTGAGGTCCGCCTCGGGCCTCGATCATGGAACCAAGGCCGGTCAAGTGGACATTGGCCGCCGCGAAACGGCCTTGAAATGCCTGGCCGAAAACGTGAGTGCTCCGTATAATGAAGCGAAGCCGGAACGGCACTAACCTCGACGCTCCCCAGCATAGCCACGCCGGCGAGGACGGCCAGATCGGCACACGCACTTGAACCAGATCCTCGTGACTCCAGGCGCCCCCTGATGATGCGCATTGCCTCCCCTTTCTGTCGATAGCCTTCCCGCTGGAGCGTGGGATCCAGTGATGGCATTTTCGCATTCAAGAACTCGGCCGCCAAGGAAAGAGTTACGCGCATGATGAGGGCGCTCTGCATCGCATAGGGAAACCACGGTCTCTGGGTATCAGTGGTCGTCGAGTTGAGGTTGAATCTGGTGATGACTGCGTGAGTCGAGTCAGCACTTGAAGCGCAGAGACTCCCTCAGAACAACTCCGTTCTGCGGCGGCGCAAAGTCTCACAGTATTTGACCAATGAGTCCACGGAGGGATTGCTCGGGATGGGCAGTGCGTTGAAAGGGTCTGCATGGTCGCTTCCCAGTCTCTGAACCCAGAGTGGCAGCGCGGCTGGCGGCACGATATACGCGTTGGGCGCCGACTACCAGAAGGTGAGCGACCACAAGGCGAAGTAAGTCTGCACTTGGAACAAACGCATACACGCGAACCCGATTCCAGCGTCGCCCGATGGCGTTTCTGCCCCCTGGTGGCTTTCCCTGCGTGGGAGCCGCTGCGCGTGCCAGACAACCTGAAGCGACCCTTCAACTGGGCCATGCTCTGGATAGTGCCTTTCGAGGTGAGGGCCGTGTTGGCACCCATCTCTGAGGAGCCTCTGTGAAGGGCGGTTCTGATGGCATGGCTGCGGATCGATTCGTTCGCGGGCTGCAAGCTGCCTCCGTCTGCGCCAAACGTGACGAACTTGTACTCAGAGGTCATCAGCCGTTAGTCATCAGGTCATGAAAGTGGTCCGGGGTAAGAGTGAACGGACGCAACCTGACGGGTCGTTGACGATGGCAGTGCGACCGACGGAGGGGAGAGACTGGAGTAGCGGCCCGAGAGCACCACAGGCCCAGGGAAGGTGCCCGAGGGCTGCCTTAGGTAAGGTACTACTTGGATGAGGAAAGGTACCTACCTAGGCACGTGTCTCATCCGTGATGGCGGGTCTTGCCTACCTTAAGGTAGGCACTTTTTGGACAATGTCTCCACCCCGCCCGCCATCGACCAATGTCGAGCCGGCGCTTGACTGCGAAAGCGGGCCTTCTCTTGTGATTGGCTAGGAAGCCTCGGGCTCGGACTCGATTCGTCAGCTCGAGCGACGGCGCCTTGCCCGCAGGTTCACTTCGTCCGCCTCGGTCCCCGAACGGACGAAGCATCCGTAAGCAGCCGTTCCAGGTGACGGGATCCTCGCCATGGACGGCAATGAGACGCGCCGCCACTGGCAGAAGAATTCCTGAAGTTGCCCAGGGCACTGAAAACTCTGTCGCGTTCACTCAACCAATTCCAGAACCCAGTCAAGTCACCGCACATACTCAACTTGGACCCAAACCATCACGGCGTCTGGCACCATGGAAGAGCGCCCGTCAAAAAAGCGCAAGGTCCGGAAGGGAACGCGGAGCTGTTGGCAGTGTGAGTTGGTCCGTCCGAGCAGGGGCCCGGTCTCCGCAGACGCCGACTCTGGTCCGGATCGGGTTCCGGGCATACCGCATGAACCCGAGACGCTGACACCGCAACTACAGGCAGAAAGCGAAAGATCCGCTGTGAATTCGCCTCCATTGACGACCAGACTTGTGCCGGCTGCAAGCTCCGGGGGACCACCTGCGTCAGCCAGGAGTTCGTCGACCATGAGCCGTCCGGGCCGCCCGAGCGCGGGCTTGCTCAGCGTCTCGGCCGCCTCGAGGAGCTGATGGTGAAGCTGGCCGACAAGATCGGCCCAGAAACCTCCGCCGACAAGACCAGCACGCCTACTCCCTCTGCCGAGGGGTCTCTGGGGGCGTTCGAGTCCCTGCCCCCTCCGGACGACCCCGCACACGCACCAGCAACCGAGAGCGCCGTCTCGTTCACAAGCTCCACGCCACCCCGGCCTCCGGCAACGGAGTTCCCTCAAGCGGTGCCGAAACATGACAGGATATGCAAAGAGCTCCATTCCTTGTTCCCGTCGTCTCAGGATGCCAAAACGGTCATCGAGTCCAGCAAGGGACCTGTTTTCGTTTTGGTTCTCTTCTACTCGTACCAAGACATCCTCCAGGGCAAATGTCCTCCGACAGCCTCCCTGTCGGTTATGCCCAGCGTGTCCAAGCATCCCGCCGTCCTGGCAAAACACCTGCTCCAGTTGACAATTTGTCTCCAGCAGCTGCCGCCCTGCTTCGATGCATCGGGCCTCGGCCTAAAGACTTCCGTCCAGGACACCATGAATGAATGGGTCACGGCCGCGAGTCTCGTCACCTCAAACGACGAATTGGTTGGCTCCGCGGAAGGCTTGGAGTGCCTTATCCTGCAGGGCTTTTATCTCGTCAACTCGGGCAACCTGCGCAAAGCATGGCTCGCCATGCGCAGAGCCCTGAGCTTGGCACAACTGATGGGCATCGAGAGGAATGGGAACCGGCCCCTGAAATCTTGCGACCCTGCCGCCGACCCGGCCGTCATTCCATCGTCGCACCAGCTCTGGTACCGCATCAACTTCTGCGACCGCTATCTGTCTTTGCTTCTTGGCCTGCCTGCCGGCACGCAAGACAACAGCTTCATCTCGGAGCCGTTCGTTGCGCAGGACACCCCCATGGAGAAATTGGAGAAGCGCTACACGGTGGTTTCGCTCCGCATCATCGACAGGAACCACGCCCCCGCCAACGAGGCCTATGCCATGACCCAATCCATCGACTGCGAACTCGAGACAGCAGCCAAGACGATGGGAAGGGGGTGGTGGGAGGTGCCGCCCTTGCCAGACTACACCGATATGACGACCCAGATGAGCGTCATGTCACATTTGATGCTGCAGATCCATCACCACAGCCTGCTCATTCTGCTCCACCTTCCCTACATGCTACGAAATCAGACCAACAGCCGTTTTGACTACAGCAAAAACACGTGCTTGGAGTCAAGTCGGGCTGTTTTGAGACGTTGCGTCATCTTCCGCACCGCGAACAATGCTGCATTTTCATGCCGCCACATTGACTACTCTTCACTGATGGCCGCCATGACGCTCCTGCTCGGGCACCTGAGTCGCCCTCCGGGTGTTCGGGATGAGGAGTGGTCGAGGCAACGAAGTGAAGATCGAGCTCTTGCCGAGACCGTCATGGCCAAGATGGAAGAGCTGGCTGTTCTGAACGACGACAAGCTGTCCGGCGAGAGCGCCGAGATCATCAGACAGCTCCTACCCATCATCGACTGTTGCAACAACTGCTTGGCCCACCAACCCGACGAACCATGGAACGTCCGATTGAGCATTCCTTATCTCGGAACGATAAACATCAACACCTCCTTGTCAAGCCAAAACGTCGAAGCCCACACGGTGGACCTGAGTCACTCTGAGCTCCCGACACCGACAAACACGACAACGGTCTCGCCAGCATCGTTCGCATCAAATCAGGAGACATCCCCCATGGTGTCTGTGGACGCCTTGCTGAGCCAAGAACATGCTGCCACCCCCCATCCAGACATGTGTGCTGGACTCAGCGCCGACTATCTCGGATGGCTATGTCCCGGTATTACGGCCGAGGCGGGCGATTGGGCTTTTCAAGGCGTTGACACGACATATTGGTCTCTCTTGAACAGTGGCATGACTTGTGACTTCTCTCAGTAGTGCGCCCGGGTACCCATCGTTCCACCAGAGGAGCGAGCGCCCTGACCACAGCCGTGGCGGGCAATAACACGGCCACGATAAACCAGCTGAACATGGAACTATGCAATTACCCGCTGACTCGTGCGTGCTCCCAGCCTTGCGGCAGGCAATTGCGGGCAGGGCATGAGTAGTGGAAAACAGATGCCACCCAGGAAGCCTTACAAGGCTCCGTCGGCGTCAACAGGGCGACTCGTATATTGGGCCACGCATTGCGTACAGTCGACATTCGTGCCGAAGCATCTGTCGGAGACGGCGTGGAGAGCGTGGAGGCTGGTATCATTGCGGTTGCTCCGTCGATACCGCACCGCAAGAAACGCCATTGACACAGACCATTTCTGACCTGCCGGCAGCCATTCATTTCTTCCAACGGGTGTCATGACCATGGTCCACGCGCACCGCGAGCACTGCCCGCGAGTTCATCCTCGCCATGGCCGTTTCCGATGGACGCCAGATGAACCAAAGACAAGCAGCAGTTCATCAGGAGGCTCGGATGGTCGCCAAGGGTTGTTGGAATTGGCATTGACACCTGAGACGAAAATTCATCAACGGTTATGTCCGGGGAGCCGCAAAAGAAGGCCATGACTCAAGTGCTGCTTATGAGCCAATCAACTCAGACGATGCAGATGAAGTGTGGATATCGGGAATAAACCGTCGCAAAGTCCTTGATCTGCAGTATTGCAACACAAGATTGCTGTTTATGCTTAACCTCATTGCAGTACGTACTACTGCCACCTATAGTACGATCTGTGAGGCACATCACGAGCGCGCAGCCCCCAAGAGACGCTCCCCCAGAAAGACGGAACTCGACGAACGGCATGCCACCCTCCTGCTCCTTGAAAGCTAGATCGACCCGTCAGAACCCGTTGCCAAGGGCTTGCCCACTTCGCGGCAACCCCGGGACAACCTGTTCCCCATGCAGGCTAAAATTACGGCGCAAGGATATGTGCGGCCACGCTCCGGATCAGTACCCCATCTGGTCCCTATTCGGTCCTCGGCGGAGATCCGGGTCGAAGCGCGTGTGCCTTCATTGGAAGAACCAGAGAACTGTACAGTCTGCACTGGCCTTCAGCCTCAAAAGCGGAGGAGGGTCAGGGGCGCTGTGGTCCACCGCCTCCCGGCCCTCGCTCCGTTTCTCAGCTTTCGAGATACGGCTGCGTATTCCCATATGCTGGTGCATGGCAGGGCCCATGAGGTTATAATGGTTCTCCCGGGCCCCTTCAGGAGCAGATGGCTCCGGCTTCTTGAGGGGATCATCTTCAGTTCTTGTCAGTTTCTTCGACCGCCCAAGCCGGCGTCCACTCTCTTTTGCCTTTCTACCGACTCTTGTCATTCTTTCTTGAACCATCGAGCTTGCTTGTTGTGCCTCGGCAGATCGAACTTGCTTACTACTCTCGTTTCATCAACATGATTTCCCACGCACTCGTCGCCGTCCTCGGCATGGCTGCCGCTGTCGTTGCCGCACCCCCTCGTCCTCGCACCCTCGCCGCCGACGACGTCATTCTTCTCCGCACCGACGGCACTTCCCAGATCATGAAGGCTGCCGACTACGACGCCCTCGAGACCGCAAGTGCAGCGCCCGTGTCCATCAGCGCCTACAACCACACCAGCACCCCTGGTGTCTTCCGTCGTGGGTGCGCCGAGAGCACCGAGGTCCAGGTCACCTCCGAAGACGAGTTTCTCAACTGGGACATCGCCATCTCCCCGGTGGTTTCTTCCCAGGGTAACACCCAGGCCACGGCCAGCGTTTCGACCGGATACGAGATCTCCAACTCCCTCTCCATCGGCCACGAAATCAGTATTGGTGGCGATTCCGTCATCAGCGTCTCCCTCTCGCTGGACTTGGACATGAGCTGGTCTTCCTCCCAGGAGAACTCTCTGGACTTTGAGGTCCCGGACGGAAAGTTCGGCGTCATCGTTAGCCAGCCGTACGTCCACCGGGTCCAGGGCAACCTGTTGACCGGTTGCACCGACAGCCCGACCAAGACCTCCTTCATGGCCGACACGTACGAGAGCCAGTCGTACGGCAACCTGGCTTGGGTTAAGGGTGTCATCCGCCTGTGCAGCAGCGATACCTACCCGATCCCTTTCTGCATTGGCGAGGGCCAGCACAAATAAGGGCAGGGCTCGCTTTCACTCTGCCTCGGCCTGCGGACCCGTCAGTTCATCCCATGCTTGAACTTCAGGCACAGAGACATGTCGACGAAAGTCCCGGTGCATGGCTGTCGACTCGATCGGGCTCGGCAACATCTGGTTCATCGGTCGAGGCCCATCCTGTTTCCTGTTGCAAGTCTAGATACCCAATGTATTGGCCGGCGTCTTCTAGAAAATAGAACTTTGTGCATCACTAGGAGTGCTATGCGTTCATCCATAAAGTTGACCAGTGTCATGGATGACGTCCTAGTCTCTCAACCCCAGTCCGACGTTGCGTTGTGATCCTCCAGGCTCCGACGATGAACCGAAAATCTGCTAGCCCGGCCCCATCTCCGGCGTCCCGTCCGGCTCTCGCAGCCACACTTCCGACCAGCACCCCCTCCTCAGCCATATCTTGTCTGCCTCTCTCCCTTGACGAATCAACCATTGTTGCCCAGGTCGCAAGATGCAACCCTGGGCAGAACAGTGAACCTTTTTCGCGCATCACAATTGGCTTCTCGCCACTTCTTACCGGCTCTCAGCATTTGGGGCGAAGCGTCGGCTCATTCCCGGGTGAGACTGTCTATCACGATTAGCCAGCGTCACTTTGCCTTGCTCGGCATTTCATCGTTATCTTGATGACACGACGTCGGGTTACGTTGGGCCGTCTTATAAGCACGCTGTCCGTTAGAACTTTCCGAGGTTCAACCGTGTCAGCAGGATGCACATTCGCCGCCGCTCCGATCGGGTCAAACGTGTTAATGGTCAAAAATTGCTGGGCCTTTTGACATGTTCAGTGAAGCCCCCTCCATCATGCGATGCACATATAAGACGCCCGTGTCGCCCTGGCCTTGGTCGAAACCATGCATCGTACTCTGCGATGTTGGTCCGCTTCCTGCCCACAACCCCCATCACTTCAGCTGCAGGCGACCGCCTCATATTTGCAATGGCTTCTCGGCACCCAATGCCTAACTTGTACTCTCGTACGACTGAAGAGACGAGTGCCCCGTCCTTCTCGAAGGCCAGCATCAAATCCTTCTTCACATTCCCTCAATCCTACCCCATCGTTTCGTCGTGTACGTCACGCTACCCTCTACCAAGAATCTACAACTCCCATTCGAGGACATCGATAGCGACCGAGATCGCTTCACGGAGCCGCGGGCAGCAAATGATCTCGGCCCTAGGGTCGGCGACGGGTCGGTCTTCAACGGAGTCCTGGGGTACCATTGACCAACTCAAGGATGACTCACCGCCGTCCTGATCTTGGCTTGGGGCATCCGTGGACAAACTCTTCAATCTGCCAACAGGACGTTGTATCTTGTCTGGTTCGCCAACCGGTCATTCGTCAGGGAATCCCAGAAGATTGGAACTCGTTGAAGGGCTGACACATCCCGAATTCGTCGTGTAAGAGGGCTTTGGTGGTCTCAGTGAGCCGAAGGCGGAGATTGAGAAGGTGGCTAAGTGTACAGATGGTTGTCAATTCACCGGAGAACCGCGATCCTTGGCGCGCTCATTCATCACGTTACCATATGTGTAAACATAGCTCGGTCTGTCCAATAGTCTAGTAAAGTAGATTCGCATGGTGGTACTTGCCTCCCATTCTTTTCTGTTGGGATCCATTTGACACCTGTGCATGATACAGTCGAGTCACTATGCTCTTGCTTGGTCGCTCGAGATGGCCGTTGGCGCCACCGCTCAAGGCCATGAGCGAGACATAGGCGCAGTCCTCGGCGAGAACCACAAGCCTCGTCCACAACGGCTTTCTTTGTTCCCGAGTGGGCGCAAGTCCCGCTTCCGGTCATGTAGTGCGTTGTCCAGGCGAGCAACTTGGCGAAAGAGCCCGCTGCCGTGTCATTGTCAACGTATTTGTTTGCCCGCCACGCATTTGGAAGCTGCCACGTTTGCAATCTTTGAGTTTACAAATATAGAATGCCCCTGGTCTATCTGAACAGTCTAACGCAGGTTTATTTCGGAGAAGAATGAAGAACGACTGATGCTTTAAATGCACATTTACAGACTCATTGTGATTTCAGACCCTTTTTTCTCCCGGCCATCTCGCCATCTCGCCATCTCGCCATCTCGCCATCTCGCCATCTCGCCATCTCTCCATCTCTCCATCTCGCCATCTCTCCATCTCTGTCTGTCCCCAAAACTGCTAAGTTAACCTAAGCGAAATTGCGGACGACTCTCTGACAAATCCAAGACGCCATGTGCATTCGACACACCCAATTCTTCGAGTGCCCCTCGCGGGAGGGGCTAGTCAAGCAACACCGCATGAAGAGCAACATTCTCTGCTCCGACAACTTCCCGTGCCAGGAGTCCCACTGGGAGCACCGCAACAGCTACTATCGCTACATGTGCCCTAGTTGCTCGGGCGAGCCACCGGAAGTTCCCCATGAGAAACCATACCAAGAGTATTGGGTTCGCGACGTGGCGCAATTCGAACCCTGGGCCCAGAACTACGTCCAGTCCCTAAGCAACGCCGTCTCCCTGTGGATTTGGGGCCGGCGCTCCACGCCGACGAGTTTCATCCCCATCCACGAGATGGTGCAGATGTACCCGACCTTCTTCTATGAACGCAGATGCAAGGAAGAGGACCATCGGCCTTCCAGCTGCAGCTGCGAGGCTAACGGGCCCATTGCCTTCCTGTACAACCCTGCCATGGCGCTGCGCCGTCACTTTACCAACGAGACTGCCCTTGCCTTTGAGTGGGAACCTCACCTGCAGAGCCCCCGGGCGAAAGAAGCCTTCGCCGACGTGCACCGGTCCCTCACATCCATGTGCCGGAATGGCAATCGTTACTTCAAGGACGGAATTGCTCGGCAGCCGTTCTTTTCGACGAACGCCGTCGACAGGAGACGGCAGACATTGACGCGAGCGATTCAAAGGGCGTGGCAGAGTGTGGAGGAGGGACTGAAGACGAACGCCGAGGCGAACGGTGCCAACTGGACCGACGCACACACACTCATGGAATCCCAAGCTTTGAGACGGAAGAACCTCGTCAAGTTCATGGGCGAGATCATGCTGTACGACATAGGCTTCTCAACGGCCAAATTCTGCCTTGCAACCGAGCGGCTGACCCAGATCATCCAGCTGCCGCAATGGCGCACGCAGTCAGGCGTGCTGGCTCTGGAGAACCTTGCCAGTGTTGTCTCTCAGACGATTGTACCAACACGACCGGAAGAGCCCCTGCGGGAACTCATTGCGCAGACAACATCGTACTTTGCGAGCAAGCGCCAGCTGTGGACGCAGGAGATGCGAGCCTACAACGTGAAGCGGATGTTGTTCGAAAAGTCGACAACCGTCATTGACGGCGCATCGCTCCGAGGCGTCGAGGCCGAGGAAGGCCGCGACGAGTGCGGGATCTGCTACGTGCAGTACTGGGAGTCCCCCTCGGTGCCATCGGTGACGGCCAGCCCCACGATGGCGCAGAAGACGTGGCCCGGACGGATCCAGTCTCAGTCCGGCAGCGCCGAGTCCAACATCTCGAACCAGATACGGCGGCTCAGATGGGAGGGCGACGAGAACGACCCGCAGGGCGGACACGGCGGATTCAAGGTGAGGCACTCGGGGTTCGGCATATTGAACCACGGAGAGCCGGCGGTGCGCATCAACGAGTGCGGCCACGTCTTTGGCAGAAGTTGCTTGTTTCGAAACTGGGTGACGGAGGCGAACGCGGCGAACCAGAGGCCCGCATGTCCCATGTGCCGCACCGAGCCCCCGGACCCGGTGTACCACCTGGTCGAGTCGACGCTGGGGATCCGAGCCGCAGCGAATGCCGCGTGGCACTTGCCGACGTTTCTGCTGTCTCTTGTTGGTCGGTGAGAATACTGGGTGGCCGGAGTCGCGTGTCTTGGCTGGCCTGTTTGGGAACGAGAGGAGGTGGCGTTGACGGAGGCGGAGGGAGGGGGGGATTGGTCCTGGTAGTCTCGTAACTCTCGTTTGTAAGTGCTTGGGCAAGAACAAATCCAACGTCAATTACCTTAGGTACCTAGGTAGGTACCTAACGAGGTACAATCTACAGCAAGGTACAAATATAGAAAAAGACCAAGCAACCCTAATAGATATAACCCAAGGTGTGAACACAGAAGTACTATACTCAATACTAGTACTATACTCAATACTAGGTAGGTACCTACCTATTGGAGTGAATGACACTTGGAAAATGCGTTGAAGTCGCGCGGACATTTCGAGTGATTGGCTTCGGTTGGGGAGGCACGGGATTGGCTGGCTGTTCCGCAGTTTCCAGCATTCGCTCGCTTCTTGCAGGGGTCCATGCGGAGAGGTGGGGTCGAGGACCCGGCTGAGTGGGCTCGCTCGCTTAGTGGCAGGAGCTGCTTGCCCGGCCACGTCCACGCTCGAATTCGATGACGACTTGACACTTCACCGGAGCTTCCCTGATGTGGCAAAACACCCGCCCGTACGTACCGTACCACCGTCCTGCCCTCAGGACGCGGATCGTTCAGGGATCTTCTCGTGCGTAGCTCCCTACGGCCGTAACGTCCCAATAGCCTCAGAAAACGGTCCACAACAGTCCTCATTGGGATGTTCGACACTCTGCACGTTCCGCTTGCTTATCCTTCTTTTTTTTCTTCTTCTCTTGGGCTTCCCGATCGGATCTGAGATTCCTCTAACCACCCTGCAATTGCAGACACAGACGACCCTCCTGGTCAGAACATCTCACGCATGGCGCGGTTCGACTATTCGCAACGCCCAGGTCCCCGAGCAGGCGGAATCGTCGCCGTGGGTGGTTTGTGACTTCCCGAATCACAAGTTCTCCTTCCGCCATTACTTATATACGCTGTCCCGTCTCACTCGTCCCGACCTGCACGCCGCCGCCGCCGATTTCGATTCCGGCAATACGGTTGCTCTGGGTGCAGGCCGCTACCGACTGCTGAGCAACTGAGGTCCCTGTTCCTGTGACCTTTCACCTCCACGTTGACGGTATGTCCCTTCCCTTATTCTGCACTGTCTTCCCCCCCGTCATTTTCGCCCTTTCCCGGCCACATGTCACCGCAGCACAAATACCTGGCCACACTGCAGACCGGCAATCACGGGCAGGGTAGCAAGCGCAAATTCTCATTTCTGTGCCCAAGATTAAGAAATATATCACTCATCCCAATTTTGGTGTCAAAGACCCATCATCTGACACAGTCAACCAGCCACCGTCCAGACAAAGATGGCCGCCAGCGTCACCAGGATTCCTGCGACAACTGTCCGGCGTACTGCCGAGGACGAACCAGCAGACCTGCGAATGTTTCAGGACAACCGACTCAAAGGCGCATACGATGACTGGCCAAACGAAGCCGGCGTAAGTGTTGCCCCCCTGGTGCTGTATCCAAGTTATTCTGCTTACCAGGTTCCAGTTTGACGGTCTCACCGAGGAGCGTGGTCCCATTGAGCTCAACGTTGAAGGTGAGATTCCTGCATGGGCTGCAGGTGCGCTCTACCGAACAGGCCCAGGCAGCTGCAAGATCGAAAATACCCCCAAGGGAACATTCTATATCTCGCACTGGTTCGACGGTCTCGCCCACACGCACAAATTTGACATCGTTCCCCCGGAGGTTGGCTCGGACGGCAAGGTCCGTGTCTTCTATTCCTCAAGACGCCAATCCGATCAGCTCGTCGCAACTATCCAGGCCGCAGGCCCCCAGAACCGCTTCACTTTCGGCCAGCGACGGGACCCCTGCGTTGGCATGTTTGGCAAGATCATGAGTGTCTTTTCTAGAGAGGGGATTGCCAACATTTGCGTCGCCGTCAACGCCAATGTCCCGGGCCTGACTCCGGCCGTCCCCGAGAAGGACCAGGGGCCGGCAGGATCTGGACATCGGAACGGCTTGCGCAGTCTATGGCTCTCTACTGACGCGACTCCCCTCCTCGAGATCGACCCGAGCACCATGGAGCCCATGGGAACTGCGCGGCAAAGCAGACTTCACCCAGAGCTCACGGGCCCCATGTCCTGCGCGCATGCTCAGCGTGACCCCGAGAATGGTGACATGTTCAACTACAACCTCGCATTCGGAAGGCTGGCCACATATCGTATCTTCCGCGTCAGCGCCACGAGCGGCAAGACAGACATTCTGGCCACAATTTCCGAAGCCGAGGCGAAACCGGCATACATCCACAGTTTCTTCCTTACAAAAAGCTTTGTCATTCTTTGCATCCCCGTTTCACACTTGGGCTTCAACGGTCTCAAAGTCCCCTGGGAGAGAAACGTCCTCGACGCCATCGACCCATTTGACGAAGCCAAACGGTGCCGGTGGTACTTCGTCGACCGTCTCAACGGCAAGGGACTGGTGGCCTCCTTCGAGACGCCGGCTGCCTTCTTCTTTCACTCGACTAACTCATTTGAGGAAACGGCCAAGGAAGGCTCGGGGGTTGACGTCTTCTGCGAGACCGCCTCCTACCAAAACCTGAGCATCCTTCACAATCTCTCTTACGACGTCCTCCTCAACAGGAATAGCGCCACCAGCAAGTTTTGGAAGGAAGGCGACCGTCTCAAGAACGGGTATGCAAGCCTAAGGAGGTATAAATTCAGAATACCAAGCACCGACGGCAAGGGGGCGGTCACAACACTGACAAAGCCGGAACTCGTCGTGTCCATCCCCGCGCCGCACGCCGGTGAGCTGCCGACCATCAACCCGGCTTTCCTCACCAGACGCCATCGGTACGTCTACAGCCTCTCGGACCGCGGTCTCAGCACGCTTCTCGACACAATCGTCAAAACAGATGCCGACACGCGAGAAGCGCTCATGTGGGAGTGCCCGCAAGCACATACACCCGGCGAGCCTATTTTTGTGCCCAGACCTGCTGCCGAAGGCGAGACACTGGCCGAGGATGACGGCGTCATTCTTAGCGTTGTTCTTGATGGCACTGCTCAGAGGAGCTATCTTCTTTGTCTGGACGCTAGAACCATGATGGAAATAGGCCGGGCCGAGTGTGCCTTTGCCGTGGGTTTGGGCTTCCATGGCCTCCATGCTCCTACGGGGCCTGGCACGAGATGATGTAAGTATGCACTGACGGCAACAGAGCCTCAAGGGCTAATTACTTGCGAGCTCTGTCACTTTTCTTTACTGGGGAAATACCCCGATGAATAACGAATAATGTGCCTCATGACCTGTGGGAGGGTGGTTTCTTCGTGACTGGATTTGGTGGTAGTGTGCGAGATCTGTACCCGTCTGTAGAATTAGAATCGCAAAAAGATTAACAGACCTCAAGCCTTTAGTATACACAAATTTAGACTGGACAGTCTCGTGATAGAAGCGGAACCGTCAAAAGGTGAAGGCAACATTGTTGCCGAGATTATCTTCTAGGATGTATTGTTCCTTAACTCTCTGTATCATCGTCCTGGCATCGCGGCCAGGACCTCCGCCCCCCAAGCATCTCGCTACCCAGTTCTCCAAATCAGATTATTAAAAGGGGTGGGCCAGAAGTGTTTGACAAAGAAAATGTAGTCGTGAAACACAGTGAGTGCAAATACAATTCAAACAACAGGGTATCTCCAGCTCCATTCTTGACTGTGCCTGCCAATGCCAGAACGCCGCCAAAGCCTGCCCAAACAAACACAAACAGAAACAAAGCAAAGCAGACGCTCAGTGTGGAAAGAAACAGACGAAAATATTGATGACCAATGCACAGGTGGCATGGATGTGATGGTGTTCATCCCTCAAGCCCGTCTCGCAGGGCAGCAATGTCAACGAGATCAGGAGACACCTTGCTCGGGGCACCTCGCCGCTGATGAACAGCTAGGTACTCCTGGAAGCCGGGAATCGCGCCCGGCTGATTGATGCCAGGCGCCCTAGGAAGGTCCTGTTCCTTGCCCTTGTCTTTTTCCTTTTCCTTTCCGCTTCGTTTCGTGGGCGTGCGAGTCGGCGTGGCCGATGGAGGCACTAAGCCTCCACCACTCCAAGGTCGCCAGCTGACCCATCTGCCCAGACCGCCAGAATGCTGAGAATGTTGCGACAAAGTGCTGGAAGGTGAAGCGCTTCGGACGGGTGTTGATACCACCCTCGGCATGGGCAGCCCTGCAAGACTATCACGCAGCAAGGCGTCACTCCGCTTGTCGCTGCCACGTGAAATGGTCGACCGTGCCGTAACACCGGTGAAAACAGCGTCAGCCCCGCCGAGGGGGCGCAGCGTCAACTGACTGGGCCGCATCTTCAACGTGTGAATATCTAACCCGCCGGACAGGGACATGATGGACTCGTGGGAGATGGCGCGGTGTAAGCGCCGACTTGGAAGTTGATCATCCTTGGAAAAGGACATTTCCGTCTCCGTCTCCGTCTCCGTCTCGGGGTAATCCTCAGTCGGAGTATAGAGGACTCGGGCCTCTTCCGTGGCGTTGTCCTCCCTCTCTTCCTCGATTGTGGTCGAAATGTGCTGAGTAACATGAAGTGCAGGCGCTGCCGGTGCAGAAGGCGAGGCTACGTTGAGCAGCTTACTTGGGATAGAGAAGCTCCGAGTCGACACTTCTGACGGTCTCTTGCGGTGAGCCAGCTTCCATGTAGGCGACGAAGGGTCCAAGCTTGTTGTCGGTGACGGGGGAATATCGGTTTCTAGCGCTGGCTTGTCAAACAAGGACAGTCGTGGATTAGACTGAGGAGAGCTGGGTACGGACGACAGCGCAAACTCCGACGGCTGTTCCGAGAAAAGTGACCATCTGTTAGACGGTCCCATGGAGGCTGTCGAGGTTGAGACCTTGTGGGTGTGCGAGGCGAAACCAGGGGTCGTCGGAGGGGGTCGCCAGACGGCCGGAGGCGTGGCAGACCTTGAGACGCTGGCCGGTGAGAAGATTCCTGGGTTTAGGCTGTGGCGCTTCTTCTTCGACTTGTTCTTCTCCGCGACGTGGTAGTGGTGGTGTATGTGCAGCTCTTGGGAAACATTTTGCATCCTTTCGATGGGTTCAGGCCCGAGTTCTGCGCGCAAAGTGGATGCGGCGCTCGCGTCCTCGTCGTTGATCGGCTGGTGACACATCAACTGGTCCCGCAGAGCTTGGATTTCGTCGTTTGAGTTGACGAGCATCTCCCGCAGTTCCGCCATGCCCAACTGAAGATTCGCATTGTCTTGAAGCAGATCGCGGACGAAGTGCGACACCACGTTGCTGGCGTTCTTGCCGTTGTTGCCGTTGTTGAGCGACTTGGCCGCCGCAGCCCCCTTGAGGCGGCTGGCTGCCGCGTTCAACTCCTTCTCCATTTCGCGTTGCCGTTCCACGCGACCCAGTACTTCGGCGTGCCGTTCGCGCTCCTCCTTGGCCTCTTGTTCCATGCGCTCTAGCTGTCCCTGAAGGTCAGAGATGCCCCTCTCGGCCTTCCTCCACCTCTGCATGGCCGAGCGAGCCTCGGATTCCGTGGTGATGAGGGTGTTCTGCAGGCGCAGCTGTTCCTGCTCGAGAATGGCGATGTGACGTTCCATCTCGGCAGCGCGGGCTGCAGCACCTTCAAGGCGACGCACGGCCTGGTGGGAGGATAACAAAGTGGCTTCTAGGGTCTGGATACGGATGTCGGAATCCTGGACGGTATTGTTGAGCATCTCGAGCTGATCGAGAAGAGTGCGGTTCTCCGCAACAGTTCTCGTGTTCTCGGCCTGCAGTTCCTGCTTGTCATTTTCCAACTGCTCTATGCGCCCTGTCAAGGCCAGGCGGTCTCGTTCGGCATCGGCCATGTATGCCTCGTGGCGGGCAAGCAGGGCCTGTAGAGAGAAAGTCAGCGACATGTCGGCACGAGCGGCGAGGGCGACGCGGAAAACAAAATGCGGGAACAGTTGGGGGCAGAGCTTGAGCGGAAGGCTCGATGACTGGAACGAGCGTAGCATCCAATCACCTCGATGTCAATCGCGCAGGAAATGAGGTCTTGGAATGCATCCAGATGGGACGTGGGGACCAGAAGAAGGGGTAAAGAAGGCTTCGAGACTGGAATGTTTCTCGCGCCGGAGAGCAGACAGGAAGGCAAGACAGGGACAACACACCTTGCCCAGCTTGGCGGCGGTGTGGACATCCTTTTCGACGGTCTCGAGGACGGTGCAGCTGTGCTTCAGAAAGGCACAATCATTGCGGCCGCAGCAGCAGCGAAGCTTGGGCGCATCGTCAGGACGGGCGACGGGAGTCTGGACAAAGTCTGCCATGGCGTCGGCGTCGCGGGTTGGGGCATCCTCGGCGGGCTCTGCCATGGTTATCGCGGCGGAGGAGACGTCGCTGCGGCGGGCAGCATGCTGAGAGACGGCGCAGGCACGGGCTCGGGAAGCCGAGGGAAAGCGGGGAGACGAGACGAGGCTTTTCGGTACCGTGGGCGTGACTGGGGGCGGATTTATCGGTATGGATCGCGGGACTGAGACCAGGTCCGGGTGGGAGTTGTGCGAGCGGAGGGATGAATTATGTCGACTGACGTGGTTGTGGAGTGTGTCGGAGTGTCTTGGACGCGACTGGTATCGAAGCAGCGCCTAATAATTGTGCGCCGCGTGGGCATTGGGCGGAGGGAGGGGGCTCTGCACTCTCCCCTCTGCTCTGCAGCGGAGAGCCAGAGGCCAGGACAGGGGGCAGCCCAGATCAGGAGGTCGTGGGCACCATCTCTGGCGAGCGCATGTACCCCGAACCGAAATGACGCTCATAAAAAGAAAGACAAAGTGAAGAAGGGGAGGGATAAGCAAGGTGGACGGGGGAAAAAAAAACCTCTACTAAAAACAGGAAAAAAATTGAAACAGCGAGAGGGAGAGAACAGTTGTTGGATAGGTACCTAGGCAGCGGGAACAGGACCAGGATGGTCGTGTGTGTTGACCTAGGCGCGTACGTTTGGTGGGAAAAAGAAGAGTTCCTAGGAAAGCTCATCAGACGTTCATCCGAGGACACGGGCGGGTAGAGCAGGGTGCCAAGTTAGGATGAAATTAATATTTGGAGGACGTGAGGATGCGATGGTGAGAAATCCTGGAACATTTTTAGCACGACTCATCCGGCTTATCAGGTACAGATGCAGATATAGGTACCTTGAGCAAGGCACCTTCAGGTGACGCTTGTGTCAATCCAAATGCGGGCAGGCGCATCCTACCGAACAGCCAATGGTAGCCACTGAGTACCCACTAATCCAGGAACCCAAGGTACCTGGGTAGGTACCTATCCCCGACGCTCTTAACCCCGCGACAGAGGTGACCTGAGGTGACGTGTTTCTGCTATTGATTCAGCAGATTACGGCACCCGGCTCGTCTCCATCTGGCTAGGTGTATTTGCACGACAGCGTGTATTATGATTGCGCTATCTATCTTTCTTGTAGAATGCGAGAGGAAGACCAGGCCATGGACGTGAACAATCCTTCTCCAGGGCTCCTTATCGACAAGGAAGCAGGCGAATAAGCTCCAATTCCGAGCATCGGCCATGCAAAAGAGTGCCAACCCCTCAAACTGCAACAGTCTTCTCGTGGTGGGCGGTGTCTCCGTCGCTGTTTGGCACTGCCTTGTCACCATCGGTGCCGGCACGCTCCCGGAAGGTCGTCGACGGACGCCAGCCCACCGACTTGCGGGCAACGCTGACCTCGGCGTACAACTCCTCTACCTCCTCCAAGCTCAGACCCTTGGTCTCGTAGATGAAGAACCACACAAACGCGATGCAAAGGAAGCACGCAGCGAACCACACAAAGAAGATCTTGGACTGCAGGTTGGCGTAGCCCTCACCGTAATTGACCAGGTACGGGGTGGAGTAGGCGATAGCCCAGTTGAGAAGCCACTGTGTTTTGTCAGTACCCGTGGACCATGTAGCGGAAGTGGAACAGTGTAGCTTACGTTGGTGGCGGTCGACAGCGAGAGGGACTTGGCGCGCGTCTTCAACCCAAAGATTTCACCGTTGACAACCCAAGCCAAGGGTCCCCACGTGCTGTCTTTTCGTCAGCTTTTTGCTCCTCACCGCTACTTGTTCGCCGTTGTTCCCCGGGCAGTCTACAGAAGGAACTGCCTCGGGGTGGGGGACAGTGACTTACGAGGCGAAGAAGAAAATGTAGATGCACACAAAGGCAATGGCGGCCTTCTGCGCGGGCAAGTTGTATACAATGATGTTGCCACTCTCATCCTGACCCGTGGTCAGGGTTCCCAGCATGGCGACAAGGAATTGCGAGACACACATGCCAATGGCACCCCAGAGGAGCAGAGGGCGGCGGCCCCACCGGTCGACGGCGTACATACCCGGGAGGGTCGACACAACGTTGATAGAGGATGTGATCATGCCAATAACGAAACCGTTGGAGAAGCCAGAGTTCTGGAAGTATTGCGTTCCGTAATAGAAGATAAAGTTGATGCCTGTGAGCTGTTGGAGTGCTTGGAGAAACATGCCCGTTAACTGACGCTTGAGGACAGGAGGCTTGAAGCAGTCGATGTAGCTAGCAGAGCCGACGCTATTCTCGTATTCGTGATTGGCCTTGATCTCGGCGAGCTCGTCAGTGACGGCTGAGTCGTCCTCAGGCAGGCGGCGAAGCCTCGATAGCGCTTTTTGTGCGCGGTCCATGTGACCTTGTCTAATGAGGAAACGAGGGGTCTCGGGTAGAACGAGCATGCCGGCGAAGAGGATGATGGACCAGGCAAACTGGACGGCGATGGGAATGCGGTAAGAGCCGGTGTCCTGGCGGTTGTGGGTGGCGTTGTTCACAATGGCGGCCAGGAGTAGACCGATGGTGATGGCCCACTGGTAAGCGCCGACGATGGCGCCGCGAATCCACTTGGGGGCAGTCTCGGACTGATAGAGAGGAACTGCGACAGGTCAGGTTAGCCTCGGCGACATCATAAAACACAATGTCGATAGGTGCCCACCCAGAGCAGAGATTAGGCCTACACCGAAACCAGCAAAAAAGCGGCCGGCCAGGAAGACGGGAATGTCGACGGCGATGGTCTGCAGAACCACGCCGAGGTTGAAGACCCAAGTAGAGGCGGCGAGGCCCATGCGACGACCGATGGTGTCGGCAAGAAATGGGGAGGCCAAGGCGCCGAAGAAGGTTCCGGCCGAGAGGATGGAGACGATGGCGGACTCCTGAGACGGGGAGACGTCCGGGTTGCCGGCTGGGTTCACGTAACCGGTGCTGAAGAGGCGTTGCCAGTATGACTGGAGAGGGCACCGTCAGTTCAAACAGCTGCGAGCGCCGGCGACGAGGGTGGTGAACATACCATCTCTAGAATGCCGTTGATCGTGCCCGTGTCGTAGCCAAACAGCAATCCGCCGAACGCGACGAAGAAGCCAATGGCGATGGCGGGCCAGGCCTTGCCCGGCTCGCCAGCTGGCTTGATACCCATATTGATGGTGGCGTGTGGGTGAATCGAGTCGGAAGAGAAAAAGAGCGGCCTGAAGGATTAGAAAGCGCCGGCTGAGCTCGTCAAGATTCGGATAGCTGGAGATTTGAGCGCGAGGGGAGGCGTAGGAGAATGTTGGCAAGACATGAGAGGAAAAGTCGAGCATATAAAGTCCCACCAGGTTGTGGTACGGCGTGAAGCTCGCACACCCACACCCACACCCATACTTGCTTCCCCAAAATCGTGGGGCTCTAATATCAACGGTACGACCAGTCGTTTTCTCGTGCGTCACCTCCCTCAAAGCTCAGTAGGGCGGCGGCGGCAGGCCACGTTCTCTCTGCGCAGGGGGGGATCAGTGGCTTCGACATCAGACAAATGATGTGAGGAGCTCATGAACTGGCCACGATAGGGCCGATGGGGGATCACGAGGGGCGACGAATATTGCGAGCTAACTGTGTCCATCGGTCAGCGTCCAACGCAGCGGGCTGACCGAGTCGTAGAACCGAATACAAAGCCACGCAAGCGGAAACCAAGCAACGACGACGCAGGTAGCGAATACTTCGAGGATCAGCTCGAGGCACTTACTTGCCTGGAGCTTTGTGTGCAGGGTGAAGTTGCAACCCATTGGTTTCCACCCCAAGAATGAACCCCAGCTGGAGAAGTGACGGGGCCAGGAGGGTGTGAAGGATGCGGGGACTCCGGGGCATCTTTCTGGGATGTTCCCTGCCAGACACATAGCGAGACTTGCGCGACTCGAAAGCTCTGGAGACACGCGCGTGTTTGAATCAAGTGGTTCGAATCGAAGGCTGGGGCAGCACGGGAACATTCAGCATGTAAATGAAAGCAGCCCGTCAACGCTTCCACTTGGAGTTGGTGTCCGTGTTCTACCCGGCGTCCGGCGCCTGGGTGCAAAGGACCGGCCGGGCCAAGCAAGGGCCGTGTTTGTTGTTGGTCGTCGTCGTTGAGCATGGCGGGAGCAGCAGATGACCAAAAGCTTTTTTTTTTTTAGGAGGGGGGGCATCTCCCCCAGTCCCCGCGATTCAGTTGCCCGACAGGATGGCAGGGTTTTCTTGACACCAACATTGGGGAAAGAAAAACAAGGTTGTGTCTGTTTCGAAGGGGGGCGCTCGTCTATCCGTGGTACCCTGTGTAAGGTAAGGTAAGGTAAGGTAAGGTACCTTAAGCTAAGGTAGGCGGGGAAGGAAGGTATGAGGTGCGACGTTCAGGCGTCCCCAGGAAAGTGCCGTGAGAGGCGAGGTGAGACGAGTGGGTCACCAGCGACAGGGTAGGAAAACGGACCAATCAGCAGCCGGGAGTGGCGTCAAGCAACGCTAAGCAATGCCACCCGCTGGCAGGAAAAGAGTTGGCTCCTGGGCTGAAAAAACAGCCCGACTCCAAAAATGTATAGAATGCCTCAGTGCCTCCATACATTCCATACCTTCACATCAGGTACCTCAGGTATGGCTGGCTGGGCGGGCAGCCAAAGGCGGGCACATAAGCACTTGCACCCGTCCAAGCTTCCCCAGGTCGGGTCGTCTCCAAGTTCAGCGCCGTTCGGCCCGTTTCCACATCTGCGGCCCTCTGGCCCCATCTCTTTTGATTCTGCCTGCACTGTTCCCGAGCCTGCGTTTCTGATTCGCTGTTTCGAGCCCCGTTCGCTGATTCTTTCGCATCTTTTCTCCGGGCTCATCGTCTCCTAAGGTAGGAATCAGTGCGAAATGTTGGCCGCGTCGGCCATCACTACCGAAGGACCTATCACGTGCTCCCCTCACACCAACCTGCGTTTCGACAGCCGACCTCATTCGTGTGTTCAAAAAGTGCGCCCTGCTTGCTCTGTTACGTTTTATCGTCGCTGGCGTCCAGGCTCTGGCCGACCGTCCTCATCCAATGCAAATCTCCGTATGTCCACCCCCGGCCGACAGTAGGTATCTTTGTTCATATCCTCTCTGTTTTCTCGGCTCGCCCATACTTCCGCTGGCTTTTTCGGCCTTTCTTCGACACCATGGCTTTGCAGTCCCCCCAGCTGCCACTAGCCAAGCTGCCGGCATCATCTCTGACTCTCTACAACATGAGCTCAACTGCAACATTGTGCATTTCGTTGTGCAATCACTTCGTCCTGCAAATTCGGCTTGTCTCTCTCAACTAGTATGTTCGGCACATCCTCATTCGTGTAAACCCGATAATGATTTCAACCCCCTTAGGCTATTTCGTATATTATTTCAAATCATTACCTAGGTCCGAATCCTCGGACCGGACCTCGCAGAATCAATCCATTTTCCCGCCATGTCTTGCGACAGTTTAATAACTGGCAAAATGCAATGCATCATCCTCCCTTGCTCCCAATGTATACAAGGGTGAAAGGTCGTATTATCAGGCCCAATAATGATTTGTCTTCCCTGGCAATTATTACGAGCTAGATTAAGATGTCTTTCTTCAACAATGATATGATCTGGATTGAAGCATCCTGTATTATGGCAGAGATGAGACACCTAGACCTTTTTAGTTAGCTAAAATACATGGCCAGATAAGTATAAAAAATAAATCCTACATCATATTGATTACTCGTAGTAAGGCTTAAAGTTTCGCCTTCACCACGAGCAACAATAGCTAGTTGGTGTAAAAAAGGCTGAACACCAAGAATAGATGACGGCGTAATAGGGTCACGCGTGTTGCGAAGATTGATCTTCTTGTAGCCCTTATGAGATGGCATATTATTATTAAGCCAGCAGTTTGTTTCTGGATTCAAGAGTTCCTCGTTGCATGCTTCCATACACTTTTGATGAACCCATGAAGCTGGTAGTCGACGAAGAACACAAACTGTTTTACTGACATGTTCGACGTTACGGGCAGATTCTAAAATTGTGTCGTAAACATTACTTCGAAACTTATGTGTTGCTTGAGAGCTGACAGGTCTTCTCATTTTGTTGAAATGAATGGTTAAAATTTCAGTGGTGACTCGATTTATTAAATCAGGCGCTAGTAGTCGGCGACGTAGGTGCAATAAAGCCCGCACTGCTGGGCCCTTATCGCCGCCCAGATAAGTCACACATCACACTCTTACCTCAATTGACCCCTGGGTGAGGTTTTTTATGGAGGCACAGGCCACCTGGAGGTCACGTGACCCTCGTTGAGCCTCCTTGGCCGTCCCTGTGGGTGCCCAGGCTCTCATCCTCTTCATGATTGGTCCAGACGGGGAAGTCTTTTGGAACCTTTGACCAATGAAACATTAACAATTTCTAAGCAGGACATTACTTGGATCCACTGCACGCACACATGCCGGGTTTGTATGGGGTACCTCAACCAGGCATGGCGTAGGCGGGTAAAGGCGGGGAAGTGCCGTCAGTCATGGCGTCATGATTACAGTTTGGCAACCACCCTTTCCACCATTTCTGACCTGTTCATATCTGTAGCCATTGAAAAGTGGCCAATAGGTAAGTTATGAGCCTTCTGTTCCTTCGACTATCATTTCGGTCACCCCACGGCTCCCACCATCTTAACGTTCCTGTACCATCTTCCCTTCCCCCACCAACCTGGCAAAGGCGTGACTGTGACTTGTCTTTACTATATAGCCCCTAGGTCGCTGGCTAATTCTACTGACCACCTTTCATGTACACTCCACGGTTGTTCGTACGTTGCACACAATCCCGTCCACATATTCGCCCCCAATCCTACATTCGGCAGTTCTCTTACAACACCTCAATGATGGCTGAATTCAAGCTCAAGACCGTGTCTGCATTGTCTCTCAGACCAGGCGACAAGCAGGAAGCGGCCGTCGAGGGTATTGAAGGAGCAAAAGTGTTACTCGTCAATGTCGACGGGAAACTTCAGGCACTGGGATCCAAATGCACTCATTATGGCGCTCCCCTCGCGAAGGGCGTCTTGACGGCTTCTGGTCGACTCACTTGTCCCTGGCACGGTGGTATGTTGGTTGGGTCCCGCTCTCCCTTATCCCTGCGAGTCTATGACATCTTTCTAACCTTTGACTGTCGCACAGCTTGCTTTCATGCCAAAACCGGTGACGTCGAGGATGCTCCTGCTCTCGACGCCCTCGCCGCCTTCAAGGTCACCGAGCGTGACGGTGCTGTCTACATTGTTGGTGACGAGGCTCTGATCAAGGCTGGGCGTCGCAAGCCCAACTTCAAGTGCAGCACCGTCAACGCGGCCACCCAGGACAAGACCGTCATTGTCGGTGGAGGATCAGGTGCCTTGGGCGCTGTCGAGGGCTTGCGCAACGGCGGCTACCAGGGTGCCCTTACAATCATTTCCTCCGAAGGATACCTTCCCATTGACCGTACCAAGCTATCGAAGGCACTCGTTACCGATCCCAACACACTGCAATGGAGGGACAAGGCTTGGTACGAGAGTGGTTCGGTCGACTGGATTGATGCCGCAGTTACCGACGTGGACTTCTCCAACCGCTTGGTGTCAATCAACCAAGGAGAAACGATCCCATACACAAAGCTTATTCTGGCCACTGGCGGGACTCCGAGAGTGCTGCCTCTGCAAGGCTTCAAAGTGCTCGGCAACATATTCACGCTGCGGACGGCATTCGATACGCAGAAGATCATGGCAGCTATTGGCAACAAGGGCAAAAAGATTGTTGTCGTGGGATCATCTTTTATCGGCATGGAGGTGGCACACGCCGTGGCCAAAGAGAACTCCGTGACCGTTATTGGCATGGAAAAGGTGCCCCTTGAGAGAGTCTTGGGCGAGCAAGTCGGCGCGGGCATTCAGAAAAGCCTTGAGAAAAATGGCGTTATCTTCCACATGTCCGCTGGCGTCGATAAAGCCGAGCCATCGACGGCCGACCCATCCAAGGTCGGTGCAGTCTATCTAAAAGACGGCACCAAAGTTGAGGCTGACCTTGTCATTCTTGGTGTTGGCGTTGCACCCGCTACTGAGTTTCTCCAGGACAATAAGGTTATTCGCCTTGAGCAAGACGGGTCTATCAAGACTGATGAAAGCTTTCTGGTCGTCGGTCTGAAAGATGTCTATGCGATTGGCGACATTGCGACCTTCCCGTATCACGGCCCGGGCGGTGATGGACGGTACACGCGTATTGAGCACTGGAACGTCGCCCAAAACGCCGGCCGCACAGTGGCTAGCAACATCATCAACGCTGCCGTCCAACTTCCACAATTCTTACCTGTGTTCTGGTCTGCCCTGGGCTCTCAGCTTCGATATTGCGGTAATACAGTTGGAGGTTGGGATGATGTTGTGATCCAGGGAAATATTGAGGAGTCAAGCTTTGTGGCCTATTACACAAAGGACGATGCTGTGGTAGCGGTAGCCTCGATGGGCCAAGACCCAGTGATGGTTCAAGCTGCAGAGCTAATGAGACAAAACAAAATGCCTTCTAAGCTGGACTTAACTAGGAAGCAGAACATATTAGAACTTAGTATTTAGAAAGGCTTTTCATTATACAAAGTTTTCTTTCATTTATTTGTTGGTATATTTTATTTAATTACAACTTTTCTAAACTTAATACCTCACGTGATTTCTATTGGCCAGCCTTATGGGGGCCGGCCCTGCCTAGGCTTACTTCCTAGCCTTACTACTCAGCTCAGCCAGTCAGTCAGTAGTGCCATCAGTATTGCCTCCACACAAGAGAGGTCAAGCGCGATGGACGGCTTATGTCGAGGACGGTAAATGGGATAGTGGCGCGTGCGAAGGACAAGTTCGATCGGGCACGATGGCTGAACAAGGTACAAATGCTGTGGTGAGAGCAATACCACTGTATTACTAGCTGACTCTGATGTAAAGCAGGGAGAGTGAGCCTGGCCAGGCTAGGCCTATAGCCCAGGCCAAGGAGCCTGCCAACTGGGGCCATGTGACCTCCAGGTGGCCTGTGCCTCCACAAATGCAGAGATCTATCACGCGAAATTCCATGATGAGAGCATCGTCCAGGCGGCCTCGGTGGTTATTAGGAGCGAGCAAAATCCCGTGGCAGTGTCGGATGCGGTGCTCCTTTGCGAGCTTGGGCCAGACCATGCCGGCTTTGTACCTGATCTTCGCCACATCATCGACTTTCAGTGTGCCTGCGATAGGACAGCGCCAGCGACGCTGCCGCCTCGTTGCGGCTGACGGGCCGCGATGCGAGCAGACTCTATCGGCCGCCCAAGCCGGGGCGCATCCCCTTATCGACGGCTGTGATGCTAAGGGTTCACCTCGCCGTCAGTGGTCTCGACGCTCTGTGCGGCAGGCTCCGCACTGACGTTGCCAAAGTATGTAATTCGGGCTTCTCGGTAAAGTCAAATCATTATTATCACATAGTAAATACATATAGGATAGATCTATAAATGCCTTCAACTGTTAATTTCTATAGTCTAGGTATATTTAGTAATAATCTTATTATTATTTTTATTAAGTTTAAAAACTTTTTACTTAGATAATAAGATAATAACTTTTATATTTTATAGTAATATAGTTAAGATACTCTTATTATATAATATACTCTTTAAGTAAAGTTATTTCTACTAAATAAATATACTTACTAATATAAAAATATAGTATTTTTCTATTTAAC
>JAOWMA010000416.1:0-37956 GCA_025962755.1 Colletotrichum tropicicola
AAAATAATTAATATTATAAATTATAATAATTTAAAAATATAGTTTTAATCTAGTTTATCTAAAAAATAACTAAAAACCTTATTTTTATACTCTCTAGTAAACTATAGAGATTATTTATAAGTCTTATAGTATACTGTATTATTTAACCTTAGTAGTTATCTATAAAAGTATTTAAGTAAATAGTAAACTACTAAGTTTTTAAGATACTTGGTAAGTCTTTGGCGACTACTGCGGCGTCCTGAATATGGTCTAGTGTCTCGACGGCCGCCGCACGCCGCACGCCGCACGCCCTCTCCGCACCTTTAAGCTGCGTTGCCTCGCCTTGCCTTGCCTACCTTACCTTACCTAGGTACCTAACCTACCTTACCTACACCTTACTTGCCTTAGCTTGCAACTTCAGGGTCCATATGAACCTAATTCCTCTTTCCCCCTTCCCTTCATAATCCTGCCTGTCCCCTTCCTCCATTTCTCTCCCGCTCCTGCTCCTGCTCTCCTCCGTTCCGTCATCCAGCATCCCCTTCCTTTTCCTCTTACAAGCTCCTGGTCACTCCGAGTCGGACGTAGGGAAGAGACACAACGAGAGATTACACAAGAGACGACGGTTTCCCCGTACCCTCAGCCACGGCTACCGAAAGCTTAGCTGTCTGACTGAGACTCTAACTCTACCAGCCTTGTGAAGGCCTGAACCGAACCCGGCAGCGAGAGACAGATACACACACTCAGAGTCCCCTCCTCCGATATTCTTCCGCGCGCGCGCAACCCCCAACGTCTGTGCACTCCTGCGCATTCAAGATCGGACTTTTCACCCTCTCACATCTGCAAGGAAACGGAAGGAGGAACGTAGGGAAACCGGCAGCATTCCTCTCGGCCTCGACGCCAGAAGGTCTGCGCAGTTCGGCGTGGTCACCATGAACGCCCAGGTCTCGTTCCTCGTAAGTCGGCACCCACGCCGGGGCCCTTGGCCCTTGTCTCTTTCCCCCCTCGAGGTCTCTGGATAGAGTCACCAAAAATGCGGGGCTGGTGCTGGTTCGACCCCCACCGCGACGCTACGTCGCCGACGACCAGTCGCGACTTTCTCCGGATGACACAATATGTCTTGCTCCGGGGGTCCTCTTTTTTTTCCCTGTTCTGCCGAGCTCTCAACTAACACGGAATGCGCGCTATCCTAGGACGGCACCTACACGCTGATCCACATCCCCCTCGACCTCTATTCGGCCTTGCTCCAGCCCATCCTCCGCGTCCTCCTCCCGCAGACGCAGACCCTCAAGGCGTCCAAAGGCGAGCCGGAGCATGAGTTGGAGGGCCTCAACTCCGAGAGCCAGCATGGCTTCCTCAACATCAGCGTCACTCCCATGGAGTGCTCCATCGTGTGCCACAGCTCCTGGGCGAAGAACGTCTTCGAGCCCGCGATAAAGGACCTCCCCAAGGACCTCGCCAAGTCCGTCTCGATATCGAAAGACACTTACCTTGTTCTGTCCGTCATCAGCGCCGGCATGGACGCCGCCGGCCGCGTCATGGAGCTGACCTCCCCGCTGGCCCTCGCCGGCATCCCCATTTTCTTCATCACCACCTACTACTCCGACTTCATCCTGGTGCCGAGCAAGGACAAGCAGACCGTCGTCAAGGCGCTGCTCGCGCGCGGCTTCGAGCTGGCCGAGAACGAGTCCAACTTTGTCAGCCCCGCTGCCTCGGTCCATTCCAGGGGAGGCAGCCAGAACAACGGCCCGCCGCTGACCCCGCCGCCCTCGACCATTGCCGAGCTCCAGGTCCGCACCTTCGACCTGCTCAAGAAGCGCAGCGTCGCGCCCTACGTCGAGGAGGACCTGCTCCTCGTCCAGTGCTCCGGCCGCGAGACCTCCCAGCTCGGGGGCGAGTTCTCCCACACCCAGCGCCCGCCCCTGAGCAGGCAGGTCACCGGCAACAGCCACCGCCAGACGTGGCTCGACAACATCGACACCAAGCTGTACACCGCCATGATCTCGGCCCTGGCGGCGCGACCCCGCTTCATCTCCATCACCCTCGCACAGGAGGATCCGCCGTCGTTGCTGGTGGACAAGTCGCTCCTCGGCCTCTTTGGCGACTCCCTCGTCGGGGACACCAACACGAACCTCGTGCCCATCTTTCTGGATCTCGAGAGTCTCCCCTTTGAAGCCACGGGTATCGTCTGTGGCGTGGCTGGCACGCTGGTGCAGGACATGCGCACAGGGGACAGCGCGGGGCTTTCCTACCTGTCCACGGCAAGGGCCGGAGCCGTCATTCTCTCGTGCGAGCAGTCGATACGAGCGCTTGAGATCCTCGAACCTAAGCTCTTCAAGGCCTGAGACTTGAAACAAACAAGTGCCACCACGGGGAGGAAACTGCATTGCGGACGGTGAAACCAAAACAAAAAAACTGGGCGGCTCCCAAACAAAAAACCGGAACGAAGAAAAAAAAGGTCGTGAATCTCTTCTCTGCGATGTAGGCTTAACGATGTTGGATGACGGGAAACGACTTGTACTAGCATGGACGGCTCTGGGTGGTTGGCAATTTGTCTTTTTTTGTTTGAAAATTCCGTGGGCATGTTGGCGTTTGCGGAGGGACGGCTCTCTGATGTTAGATACCAACTTTGTATGTCTTGCGAGAAACGACCAGTGTGTCGATCCAGCCTCAATCCGAGATGATTCGATCTCTGTCCTCCTGACGCCTGTTTGCGATTCGATGCGGTCAAAGCATCTTGTCTGTCGTCAAGCTTCGACCGTCACGTATTCATGCCAGGTCTAGATAAAACTCGCTCACTTGTGCCCCTTCTTCTTCCCCGCCTCCTCCACCAGCCCGGCCTTGACGAAGGCGTCCCTCGCCGCGCTATTAATCAGCGCGAACCGCCTCGGCCCCAGCTTCTGCCCGCCGTACCACCTCGTCACGACCACCATGACGTCCCACAGGTCCATCAGCTGCATCAGGTGCAGCAGCCGGCCCCCGGCCGCCGTCTCCCCGTCGTCGTCGCAGTCCTGGAAGCTCGTCCCGCTGGGGCCCCGGATCCGCCACGCCGTCATGTTGTGCGTCGCCGTCCGCGCCTTCTTGTCCGTCGCCAGCAGGTGCTGCACGTACCCCGCCGCCCGCTCCGGCGACGTCACGCGCGCGGCGCGGGCCACGAAGACGGATTTCAGCTCTACGAAGGGCTCGGACAGGATCCAGGGGGGCTCCTCGGCCATGAAGGACGGTTCGGAGGAGGAGGAGGAAGATGCTTCTCCTCGCCGCCGTCGTGATGTTTCTCTCGCCGCCGCGTCTTCTTCTTCTTCTCCCTCCTCCCCTCCCGCCGGCGACGGGCTCCGCGCCGCCGCCTCCGCCTCCCCCTGCGCCTCGAGCCACCGCTGAAACTCCTCGATGGCGTCAAAGAGGCACACGGCCCCCGGCTGGTAGACGGTCGCCACGGCGTCGCGGAAGAGCGCGAGGTCCCGCGCGCCGGCGCCCCGCGGCGCGTTTTCCCCCGCGGAATGCGTGCCGATCACCTGCGGCGGCACGGCCGGGTACGACTCCGGGAGGCGGAGGGTGAGGGAGGAGGCGCCCGGGCCGCCGGGGAGCGCGAGGATGTAATCCGGCGGCGACGGGCGGAGCGTGCCGTCGCCGTAGATGGAGTTGATGACTTCTATCTCGTCCTTCAGGTCGTCCGACATTTTAGGGGCAGTGTGGCGGGCCGCGATCGGGGTTGGGGTTGGTGGGGGGTGAGGAGAGCGCCGGGAGCGGCGAGGAGGGGTGCCGGAGGTGTAGGTGCGATGAGGAGCGAGTGAGACGCTGGCGGGGTTGGGTGACGGAATGCAACTTTTGGCAAAGCCACACAGAGCGGCGGTTGGTGAGTGTCCGGGTGTGTTTTGGAGAGCTCGTCCTTTTGAAATCAGTCTCAACAGCAGTCGAGTCGAGTGGTGAGGTGGATGCATATGGCGCTCCCTTGAGGTCGGATGTGGTTGTAAAATGGCCGTGAGAACTCGCGCCGAAGTAGACCGGCTTTCGTCTGATGTGCGGTGCTGTGGGTCGGAAGTGGCCTGTGCGTGCGATGTCCACTTCTCACTTCGGTCGGCCTGCTCTCGACTCACGAGGGCCAAGTTCCATCATACAGCAGTGAGAGGTCGATGGAGCAATATTTAGTCCCAGAATGAAGGAAAACAGATCCTGCTGAAACTAGACATGCAATTATTGAACCCAACTTAGTCTCCAGTTTTATCTCATCCGGAACTTAAAAAAAAGGAACTTCAAAAAGCAATCGAGAAATCAGCAAAAACAAAGACTGAACACAGAATACTCCAACAAGCCAATAATCCGAGGGTTTTCTTGACTTAGCCTCCCGGAACATTTCAGTCGGCTCGTGTTGAGACACTCAACAGGCAACACTCCTAGTGTCCAAGTCTCGCGCTCAGGAGAGGTGTTGGGTGACACAGCCCGGCGACCTCCCTCCGCTTGCCACCCCTCGCTCAGTAACAATTGTTGCATCACTTAGAGACAACCAAATTAGGATCATGTACAAGATATGATATACTGCCGAGACTATGAAAAGAGGAACCACCATGCAGGATGCGTCTCGCCCAGCTCATCTATTGAACCCCAGACATACCCTACACCGCAACGAGACTTGGACAAAACTGGATATTACCCAACGCGCGGAAACGCTTACTCGTCAACAACGGAGGCAAACTTGTCCAGCATCTGCTGCTGGATGTCCTCGTACTGCATTGCGTTAGTAAAAAAGCAAACCACCTGAGTCGGTTAAATTGACGTACCTTCTTGGTAATAACGTCCTGGCCCTCGGTGGGGACCTCGAACTTGAGTTGACGCAGCTTGGACTGCAGGTCGGACGTAGCCTCACGAACCTTGGCCCAGCTCTGGCCCTGGGCGATGGCCTTCTGCGCCTCATCGTGGAAACCAACCATCAGCTTCATCATCCACTCAGTCTTCCACAGAGGGCAGAACTGGTCGTAGTCTGAGTAACCGTTCTGCTGCAAAAAGTCCTCCTTCAGGAGAGCGGCGATATCCAGAGTGATCTTGTCGGGATCAGACAGCGCACTCTTTCCGACCAGCTGCACGACCTGGTCAAGCTCTTCGGAGTCGGACAGAAGCTGCTTGATGCGGTCACGCAGCCGGGGGAAATCGGGGTAGTCCTTCTCGTACCACTTGTCGAGGACCATCGTGTATTTGGAGTAACTGAGCGACGTGTTGATTGAGGGGAAGTGCTTGCGCTGCGCAAGCTTCTTGTCGAGACCCCAGAAGACCTGCACAATACCGAGGGTGGAAGTCGTGACGGGATCGGAGAAATCACCACCGGGAGGACTGACGGCACCGACAATGCTGACACTGCCGTTTCGTTCGGGCGAACCGAGGGACTTGACGCGACCGGCACGCTCGTAGAAACTGGCGAGCTTGGCACCGAGGTAGGCGGGGAAACCTTGGTCAGCAGGCATCTCTCCCAAACGACCGGAAATCTCACGAAGAGCCTCAGCCCATCGGGAAGACGAGTCAGCCATCATGGCAACGTTCAGACCCTGGTCACGGAAGTACTCGGCGACAGTGATACCGGTGTAAATGGAAGCCTCACGAGCAGCGACAGGCATGTTGGAGGTGTTGGCGATGAGGGTGGTACGCTTCATGATGGGCTCCTTGCGGCCGTCGACCTCGATGGTGAGCTCGGGGAAATCCTTCAAGACTTCGGCCATCTCGTTACCACGCTCACCACAGCCGACGTAGACAATGACATCGCTGTTGGAGAACTTGGACACAGACTGACTAATGACAGTCTTGCCGCAACCGAAAGCACCGGGGATGGCGACGGTTCCACCCTGGACACCGGGGAACAGAGCGTCCAGCACTCTCTGGCCGACGACAAAGGGCTCGTTTGCCTGAAGCTTCTCGGTGGTCGGACGAGGCACCCGCACAGGCCAGCTCTGCATCATGGGGTACTCGGTCTTCTTGCCATCAAACTCGACCTCGAGGAGGTTCTCCGCGACGGTGTAGCTTCCCTTGCTGGCGATCTTGGTGATGGTGCCGCGAGCGCGAGGGGGCAGCAGGATTCTGTGGGTGGAAATGAACGAGTTCTCGTTGACGGTACCCCAGACGTCACCACCAGAAATGTGATCTCCGACCTTCATGGTGGGAACAAACTCCCACTTCTTCGTGCGGTCGAGCGCAGGGACGGCGATGCCACGAGGGATGTAAATGGACTTGGAGATGTCGCTGATCTTCTCGAGAGGTCGCTGGATACCATCGTAGATACCGTTGAGCAGACCGGGACCAAGCTCAACGGACAGGGGCTTGCCGGTGCGAATGACGGGGTCACCGACCGTGACGCCAGCTGCGAATCATCAGCCAAGGGTAATTACCAAGGGAGTTCGCTGAGGCGATCGGAAGCGTACCAGTCTCCTCGTAAACCTGAATTGTGCATTGGTCGCCGTTGATGCGAATGACTTCACCGACTAGGTTATCGTGACCGACTTTGACCTGTCGCAGTGTCAGACAGCTGTTCCAGGATGTATCCGAGCGATCCAGCCTACCAACTCGTACATGGCAACACCAATCATGTCCTCGGCGACAATGACGGGTCTGGGGATTTGGTTAGTCGTCGGGCGCGGCAGATCGAGGGGAGGGGGCGAGTCGGGGAGCTTCGAACGCACCCAGAGACGGAGAAGATCTTGCCTGCACGAGGACGTCAGTCAATGGCATCATCGATGGTCAACAACGGCAAAGAGAGGCTTACCCTGATGAGATTCATCCTGCTGGTCGGCCTTGGTTTCTTTCTTCTGCTTCTGAACGGGAAGCGCCCTTGGTCAGCTTCGAGCGATCGAGGTTGGGCCGGTGGGGCAGGCATATGCCGCATAACAGAGGCGACGCAATCGGGTTGCTTACAGGAGGCATGATGGGCGGTTCGACGCGAGCAGTGCTCGGCTCGTGCAGGGTCGTCACAGGAAGAGGGTCGGTCGATAGAGCTGAAGGGTCCGGGGTTGAGGGGGAGGGCGGGTTGGATGGCGGGACTCGGGGCGTTGTTGGAGGAGAGGACGGTAGAGGTTGCGTAGAAGCTATTGCCAGAGCTTCGACGTCCACTTGGCTGCTCGGGTGCGGCTGCGGCTCCCGTGCATGTGTGGCCGGGGCGCTCCAGCTGGCACTGGCACTGCGATTGGGCGCCTCAGGTAGTGCATGCGAAAGTGGAGGCGATGATGTATGACCGGGGCCCGTGCCTGCTTTTGGGCCTTCTGTCGCTGCTGTTGTCGCTGGAGGGCCGGCAGCGCCTGTAGCGTCACCCGGGACCTGTAGGAAGGCACCTGAGCCGCGAGTGCCAGCCGCCGTCGCCGTAGCAGCTGGTGGAATGTGACCGTCGCCCTCTTGCTGCTGCTGCTGCTGCTGCTGCTGCTGCTGCTGCTGCTGCTGTTTTCCGCGGGCCAGCAATTCGACCAGAGACGGCCGGGCCCGGAGCCGAGGACGCAGTCCGACTTGCATACACTCTGTCTTATTCGGCAGAAGATGGTCTCGTTCTGCGTCTCTTTTTTTGAGTTGGTTTTTCTTGTTGTTGTGTCACTGGTTTTGAGTTTGGGTGCGGACGCGGCGGGAGCTCTCGAGTGTTACACTCCTTGTCGGGCTCCTTTGTTCAGGGAACCAGTTGATAAACTACGCCGTGGCAACCCGGAAACTTGCCAAGCGAGAGTCCGTACCTCAGGTTGAATTCGGCCGGGCTTGGGGAAGGTGCACTGCCACTAAACCCATCTGCCTTCTCCGCACCATTAACCCTGCGACAGCGTCACATCTCGATCCCCGAGTCACTTCACAAGTTGCTTCACGAGGCCTGATAGTTCTCTGTCTGAATCGTAAACAGTTACGACTATTCAAATCTAACTACGTGGCAAACCAGGCTATTCCTCGAAACGTTCGTCATAACTGGGCCATGTCTGTTCAGACAACTCCAGAGAAACAGCAAACCATCTAAACGCAGAAGCGCCGGTTCTTTCATTTCCTTCCAAAAGCACGAAAAACTTGCGTTCGTACATTCATTACTATCGTCATTATGCCATATCCAACGAGTCATCATCGTCAATGACTGCCAGACTGCCACCCAGACATACGCCGATATAAGCTCCATATCAGAGCCCCAATTACCCTCACAAGTCCCAGTTGACTTGGTGCCACTGGCAGCATCGCCGCTGTCTCTTGTCATGGCTTGGTTCGTCCCCGTTTTGGTCGTCTTCCACAAATAAGTCTATGTTCGGCGGATAACCTGTCCGCTGGTCTGGCCGTTTCGTGTAATTCGGCCCAGATTTGTACTTTTGTCTATACTTTTTTGATGCTCTCCATGCAGCGCGGTCATTCATGCACAGTGCTGAACCCGTCTTCGTGTGTGATGGAGGTGCTCCTGTCTTTACGCCATGTCTGACGTGTCGAATGCCTGCGGAGCTGGCGGGTCTTAGGCAGTGGTTTCCTTGAAGTCGATAAGCTGCTCTTCTTCGTCGTGCTGCTTCTGCGGCGGCGAGAGGCTCTTCTCCCACTCATCCATGAGGTTATTGGCCGTGCGCTTGAGATTACCGGGAGAAAGCTTGTTCACAACGGTGGGCAGGAGCTCTCCCAGTTGAGTTGGCGACAAGAGAGCCGACTCAGGGCGAGATCCAGACTGAGCCGACGTGTCGATGGTGATGGGCGACTTCTTCTTACTGTCCATGTATTAATACGGCATGGGTGAGGGCCTCAATGGGTTTCTTACAGTGGAGTCACATTCTCGTCATTGTTCTCAGACAGTGATGCGATTCCTTCCGCTCCACCAACAGTCGAGCCACTCCAGCGAGCCGACTTGGCCGAGGAGACCGAAGGGGATTCCCAGTTGGACCAGTCGTTGTCGTCAAACGAATCAAAAGTCAATGGCGTCCACGAGAAGTGCTTGGCCTTGGTGGTCGTCGACTTGGTCGCCGGCTTGGGGTTCGGTCGTTCTTGGAATACCTTGGCCGGCTTGCTTGGAGTGTCCATGGGCGAGTCGAAAGCGGAGTTCAGCGGCAACCTGGCACGCGAGGAAGTGGCAGCCTTGATCGTGTCCTGGTCACCAATGAGTGACCTTTCCCTCCTCCCATACGGGTCTGTTGAGCCAGGACGTCCCGGTACGCCGTGGATTGGCTCGTCGCCAACGGTAGCCTGCCGAATATCCTCCATGAAGCTCCAGAGTCCTAGCCTGAAGTCCTGAGCCATCTGCTTCACACCGGGCGTAGCGGTGTTATACGTGCGCGGTTGCCAGGATGCCCTCTTGGGCAGCGCAACGTGCGAGGGGGTCATGATCGGCGACCGAAGCTCCGCTGACCTGACGCTAGCGGTGTCTTCGTGTACAGTAAAGCCTTCCGGTTTCGTCGGCGACAGTAACGACAGAGTCCGTGTGTGCCCGCCACGGAGGACTCTTCGTCGGTATTCCCGGGGCCCCGTCTGTCCCTGCAAGTCTCGGAGGAGTGCTTTTCTCCTGTCCAATTCGACACTTCGTCTGGATGCTGCCTCATCATCATCCAAAAGCGATGGCTCGAACTGCGGCGCCAGAGGTCGCGCAGGCAACTCTCTTTTCCTCCGAGCTCCTTGAGCCGTCCATTCATGCTTCAGTCGGGCGAGCTCGGCTTCGGCACGGGCCAATTCCTCACGGATCTCCAATACTCGCCGTTCTTGCGCCGCTATCGCAATGATGAAGTCATTGGGGTCAGATGGGGATGTGAGAGCCGAGGATTCGGCGGGTGTTGGAGGGTAAGAGTTGGTTGTGACCGAAGCTGGACGGGAAGGGTCGCTTGTGGGCGGAGCGATCGGCAGCGTCAGCGACAGGCGATTGGTGTTGCGCGACGCATTGGAGGTTGAACGCGCCGCACGCGAGAGGCGCTCCTGGGTCGACGGCGTCGGCGGAGGAGGCGTCATGGCTTCCGGGGTCTCCATCTCTCCGATCAGGGTCTCGACGTGCATCTCAGAGGTTCTGAAATGGCATGGCCTCGGAGGCAGGGAGGGTTGAGGTGTGAATGCCGTCGTAGTGGTGGTCGGAGGGTCCGCCGGCGGGCGCTCGACCACAGAGGAACGACGGCGAATCTCGTGGGTGCTCTGCATCTCGGCACGAGCAAAACGGGTGCGTGACGCCTCCCGCAACGACTGACAGCTCGCGGCGGTGTATGCTCTGCGGCGCTTAGGCAAGGAATGGGAGGGAGCAGCGCTATTGGCTCTCCGGGTATGCCTTTGTCTCCAGGCGGCGGAGGAGTGAGCGTGATTCGTTCTTCTGGCGACGACAGCCTTGTAGGAATTCAAATGTTTCTGGTGGTCATTCAATAGAGTGCGAGAACAGGTAGAGATGAAGCAGATTTGTAGCAGGAAAATGGCTGTCATGGAGAGGGTGGAAAGAGGGTCATTATTGACAGCCCCGTGTTTGTTGTTGTATCGGTAAAAGCAAAGCAGAAAAACGCCCCAGGCAGATAGCAGCGATTAGCAGCACCCGGAGCGAGGGGACTGGTCTGGTTCTGGGTCTGGGTCTTGGAGTCGGGGGGGCGTCCAGGTTCAGGAACCAGAGTCTGTTGCGCACGTCTGCCAGGTACTGCGTGGCCGCACCTCCTCTCTGGGTCTGGTCGGGGGTGGTTGAATGAGGGTTGCAGGCGCAATGGAGGCGGCGATTGGACAGCGAGATTGACCGGGCTGGCGTGGCGGACGAGGGTATTCTGCTCAGATAGGGGGCGGAGGGTGGTCCAGGTAGTGGTGTGGCCGCTGTGGAATCTTTTATCTCGCCTGTTTGCCGGGCCTGGGAGGATTTGAATGACGGATTCGGGCACAGATTCCCAGTTGGAGGAGTGACAAGGACCGAAAATGGGGAATTGTGGTGTTGAAGTAGAGATTGTGACGAACAGGAGAAGCTCGAGGACTGGGAAATGCGACTGGGCAAGGTGAGGCGAGGCGAGGCGACGTCTCCGGCTGGGAGTCACAGCTGTCAATGCCGCGGGCCTGGCCTGCTTGGATTGCTTGGTGCTTGCTTGGTCGACGGTACCATGCGCGGTACGGGATCCGTCCGGCAATGCGAGAGAGCGTCCTGTTGTGAGAGTGGTGCGTGTGTGTGTCCGTACCTTGGTGTCGGTATCCGTAGTCGACGCGGTCGTCGTCCTGGGGTGCGGCAGGGGTGACAAGGAGACCGATGTCAGGACCCAAAGTATGAGGTAAGGTAAGAGCAAGGAAAGGCGTGGTAAAGGTCGGGGCAGAGGCCGTGAGTTCGGATGACGGGCGAAGAAGCAATGGATGGCGGGCGGGTTGGGATGGGATGGCGACAGCAAGAGGCGGTAAGGTATCGTAAGGTATCGACAGCGGCAACAACAACAGGACGGCAGCCAATGGCAACGGGGCGGGTGCGAGATAAGTATGGGTGGGAAGAAGGAACCAAGTTGGCAATTGGGCAGAAGAAGAAGAAGAAGAATCGAGATAGACTGCGGTGCAGGCAGGTAGGGGACCGCGGGTAGAAGTCGAGCGACGAGTGAGCGAATGCAATGCGCCGGCAGCTAGTCAGTTGACTCTTTTGTTGGCTTTGGCCCTGGTTGTTGGGATGGGAACCGGAGCATGTGGTCTGACCTGGGCCGTTGATGACGGAACTCTGGTGGTTTCCTGTGTGGTTCGCATTGCTTTTGTCTGCTCTTGCCATATGGCAGAGCAATTATTTACATGAATGGACCCTGCTGCCCAAGGCGCTCCGCGCGCTACGTATCTTTCTGCCTCTGGCGTACCTTAGGTACGTATTGTTGACACACAGTCGTTGCAGTCATCGATATTCCCCTCGCCGTCTGCCAGATCTGACGGGCACATGTTTCCCATTGTTTTGGCGTCCGTCCGTCCGATCAACAACAAGACGAAACGAAACCATTGTCCACGGAAACCAGTGGACCAAGTCGTGCGTTTGCAGCAGCGCCGATCCACTAAGATGGACGTTGTTCAGGGGCTTGCAGCAGCGTGCTGCACCGTCGCCTGCGTCAGCCTGTAGGAAGCTGCAAGAGCCGCAGCAAGGAGTCGGCAACAGTCAGGAACCGATGGGCGCCCCGGCAACAGGCGTGAGATGGGCGCCGGCCTCGACGGCGGTGCCGGACGGAAAAGTCTTGGAAAAAGGGCCCGAGGCAGCTTTGTCTTTAGTGTTTCCATTGACTCTAGAGCCAATTTGGGTGTCGCTGGCAGCTCCTGGCAGTCCGTTGCTGTTGCTCTGGCATCTGGCTGCACTGCCTGGCAGATCCAGGCCGGCGAACCCAGGGCCACGCAGGGGTCTGCAGGAAAAAGCTGGGATCAACCGTGGCTTGCGTGGAGAGCCCCAATTTCACAATTTCCCTGAAATTAGTGGCCAATCACGGCTGCAGTCTGTTTCCCCAAAATCTCAACCCGTCTCCACGTGATTGCCTGTCAGGGACACCTGCGCCCTGGGCTCCTTCCAGAACCTAGGTAGGTACGTTCCTCCTACGAATTATGCACCGTTTTGCGCGTGCATTATTTCGACTGCAGCGGTGCACAATCACACCACACAGCGCAAACGCAATTGAATTCGAGCCCAGTCTGTGGAGGTCGCTTGCCCCGCCGAACCCTCCGCTACCTTTGGTACGTACCTACCTCACCTTAATTGACAGGGCACGAAGCACGCACCACCGTGACGCGTGACGCGACTTTCCTGCTTCGAGACTTGTCTGCATGAAGCTCTCACGAGGCACAGCCAGATCTGACCTAATCTGGAAGCAGTCACCCGAACCGGAAGCCGCCGGTGCACCACACCACCACCTAAGGCATCTCCGAGGGTTTGCCGTCTTGGAACTGTCACTTGACATCGCATCACAGTCGCTGTTGCCTGCCCAGCGACGCGATTGTGTTCTTGTCTCGATTCTCCGTTGACTGCTGCTCTATCCCTCATAAGCTGTTCGAGATCGCCGTTGGCATCTTCACACGATGATCGTATTACTGACGTCGCCACGATGCCGTTTCCTTTTGTCCTCGTATGCGACCTGCTAGAGCAGGCCCATAGACAATGCAAGTCTGGAAATAAGAACATCAACCCATGCGTATCCAGTTGGTTCACGCAACATCGGCAACGCGTTGACCATCCAGACACCGGCATCGCCGCTCTATTTTCTACTCTCCTCCCAGATCAACGGACTGATCGCGTATACGGTATCCAAGTTACCAGGTTATCAAACATCGTTGGCCGGGCTCTGGGCATCGGTCAAACGCGGACTGCCGACCTGCGACGCTTCAAGGAGCCGGGCTTGGGTCTCGATCTGGCTGATTGTATTGCGAATATACTCAAAGAAACGGTACGTGATCAACTTCGGCTTTTCATTGTGGAATCTGGGACTGCGCAGCCCCATACGAGATTGCATGATGTGAGCATCTGCCCATTCTGACACCACCGCAGCCAAACCCGTTTTTCTCCGAAAATCCCGTCACCGTCGAGGAGATCGATGCAATTCTCAACAGCCTGGCCGCCAGCTGCAGATTCAGTTCGCCTGCTATCCAGGCGTCGGAGCCTCAACTGAGCAATGGTGGCCGAGAGGAGCTCCTGGCCAACTTGTACAAGCGATTGCAATACAGGGAAGCCAAGTGGCTCACGCGCCTCGTCCTCAAAAACTTCCAGCCGGTGATGTTCGATCCTGGTCACGTCTACTATTGCTACGATTCCCTGCTTCCAAAGATCTTGAGGGTGCAGGGTGACTTTATCGCAGCACTAGCTCTTCTGGATAAATTGAAGAATGACCCTTCTCTGCGCAACGGAACCGGAAACAAGAGACGCGCCGACTTGATGAAGCACTTAGTGCCTACTCTGGGTGTAAAGGTTGGCAGACAGCCATGGCTAAAGGGCCGCAGCATCAAACACTGCATGAACATTGGCCATGGCCGGATGAGTTGTGAAAAGAAGGTTGACGGGGAATACTGCCAGATCCACATAGATCTGTGCAAGGGCCGCAACTGTATCCAGATCTTTTCCAAGAGTGGCAAGGACAGCACAGCAGATCGCGCTGCCTTGCATGGGTAAGTGCTTGCCCGGATTTTGGTTCCCACGTTAATGTCGATGTAGAGCTATCCGTGATTCGCTCAACATTGGGAAGACTACTTGCAAGATCTCAAAAGGGTGCATCCTGGAGGGAGAACTGGTTGTCTACAGTGACAAGGCATGGTGCATCGACTCTCTCCGATTCCTTCGACTAACATCCTGTAGGAAAAGAAGATTCTTCCATTTCACAAGATACGCAAGTACGTGTCAAGATCAGGCAGCTTTCTCCATACCCAAGCTGATTCACAGTAAGTACATAATCCTGGTGCAGGCATGGCAAGCTGACGGATGTAGGCGACACCACTATGAGCACTTGATGATCGTCTACTTCGACGCGCTTCTCATCGATGGAGAATCACTTCTGGGTGTCCGTCACAGCAAGCGGTTCCAACGACTGACTGAACTCATTGCCTGTCGAGAGGGACATGCTGAGCTGGTAGAACGTCAAGTCATATCCCTCGACCAACCTCTAGCAGCATCACATCTGCGCAAAGCATTTGCAAAGTCTATCGCGGCCCGAGACGAGGGCTTAGTTCTGAAGCCCGACGACCCCTACTTTGACTTTGGTGAAAACCGAAGAGCCTTCTCGTGTTGCCCCATCAAGTTGAAGAAAGAGTACATCGGCAGCTTTGGGGATGTGGGCGACTTTGCCGTCGTAGCAGCTGGTTATGACGCAGACAAAGCAAAGTGCTATAGCATCCCAAATCTCAAGTGGACTCATTTTTATCTCGGCTGTCTCGACAACAAAGACGAGGTCCAGAGATGTCAGGCCCGGCCCGAGTTCACTGTGGTTCACCAGGTGGAACTCAACGAGACCCTCCTCAAGACCGTCCTGGCTTATGGCAGGCCAATGCCGGTGCCTTTCGAGGAAAATGACGCCCTGATTCTCAACATTGCACCTGGAATCGCGCAACAAAAGAAGCCCAGCGTGGTATTCACTGAGCCGCTGGTGTTTGATATCCGCTGTTTCTCGTTTGATAAGGAGGGAAATACTGGTTTCTGGCAACCAAGGTTCCCCCAGGTGTCCAAGGTGCACTTTGACCGGTCCTTCATTGACACCATCTCATTCTCAGACCTTCAGAAGGTGGCGGAGGACGCAACAACAGCACCCGCAATGGAGGATAGCCAAGAAATGCTCAGTTGGATTGCGGCCCTAGAAGGTGCAGACCCACGCGGCATCCCCGTCGACGCCATCAGTCAATCAACAACTACTTCTTTCATGACGCCATCTCGCACCTCTTCCGTCAGACCTTCAGTGTCCCCGACTCCCTGCCTAGAAAGCCCTCTGATGGCGCGCCGGTCGCTTCCGACCTTGCCTGAGGCCCGCGAGCCTCTTTCCATCACAGCACCGACTTTATCAGCACCCGAAGGTGCAATGAGCCGACCGAAAGACCAGCCCGCTGACGAACCCGAGGTGTCCAGCTCCGGCAAGCGAGCTCAAGAAAATTTGATCACATCTCCTCGGGATAGCAAGCGACCGAGGGTCCGATCTGAGCCTGCCTTAATCTACCAAAAGTCGCCCACTCCCCAAGTCCGCAAGCCACTGGCAGATATGAGCATCAATCAAGCCAGCCAGACCTCTCACGCCTTTCAAGACCAGGCGGGCCCAGACAAGCACGTCGAGACGGCCGCTCCATCGTCGAAGATACTGCCTCCTGCGTCCCACGAAGCAGCGGATCAAAACACAGAGAACGTACTGGACCCGGTGACACCGGCCACCAACCATGCCCAAGTCGCATCAACACAGACATCACCGACTATGTATAAATGCCAACACGCAGGCGACAACTGCCTCCTGGCGGGTCGTATAGCGTTGCTGTCTCCTTGCATCGCCCAGCAGCCGTGGATCACCGAGAACCTCCTCCCATCCCACGGCATCCGACAGTGGACTGCAGATCCCCAAGAGCAGATCACGCCCCCACCGACATCGTCCTCTTGTTCCAGATCTCGAGCGAAGAAGTCGCGCACACGAAAGGTCTGCTTCGTCGAGCACCACCGCAAGGAAGCCACCAGAGCGTTTATGAAGCAGATCCTCGACAACCCACACTATACGCCCAGTGGCAAACGCGAGTGGGTCGAGGTGTACGACTGGCGCCTTTTGGAAGATATCACCGCCCTGGAGAAGGTGCTCAAGGGCTCCAAGCCCTTGGCGGAGCATCCCGATCCGAAGCGGAAGTGGTATGTCGGATTGGTTTAAGCATCGTCATTTCAGCATAGCAAAGGAGTTCTTGTATGAGTACATGATTATCACGCATCGTTGGGGTAGCCAATGACATCATGCATTGAAACGGAATTTTGATTATTATTTTTCGCACAAAGAGAAGATGTCGCTCGTCTATGCTTTGGCCTCCTCCTTGTAGAGATCCTTGTAACTCTCCCTCAACCTCATGAACAGATGCTCGTCGGCAGTGGGCACCTTCCTCTCCGCGTACGGGTTCGCGTTCGGCGTTCCCTCGGGCGCGGCAAAGGTCTTGACCCTCTCGCTGGGGACGGGGTCGAGGGTGACGGAGCCGACGGGGTGGCAGAAGAAGGCCATGGAGTACCGCGGGCCCGTGTCCGTCTCGCCGGGGGCACCCTCGCCGCCGAAGACGACGCGGTGGACGGTGCTGCGGAAGAGGCCGTTGGTCCAGTAGGACAGCAGGTCGCCGATGTTGATGAGGATGGGCGGGAGAGCGTCGGCCTCGGTGCCGGGGGGCGTGACGGGGACCGGGGCCCAGGCGTTCTCGCGGGTGAGGATCTCGAGTCCGGCCTGGCCACGCAGGCGGAAGAGGAGGGTGAGGGAGCCGTAGTCGGAGTGGGCGCCGGCGCGGACGTCGTCCGGGTTGGAGGCGGTGGCGGAGGAGGGCGGGTAGTAGAGCATGCGGAGGATGGTGCCGGAATCGCCCTTCTCGCGTAGGTGGGCCGAGGAGAAGAAGGTCGGGGGGTCGACCTGTGTTGTTAGCGTGAGGTTGCGAGGTGCGGGGCTGAGAATGGCGCACCTCAAGTCCGATGCCGAGCAGGTTCAGGAGCTCCAGACAGAGGGCGTGGCACTGGTCTCTGAAGGAGTTGAGGAAGGGCTCGTCGGTGTGGATGGTCGGGGGCAGCGGTTGCTGAGCCTTGCCGTCCTTGAACTCGCCAAAGTTGAAGGCTCTTGAGCCATGATGTTAGTCTGAAGGGTGTTGGATAAGGGTTTTGGGTTCGCAAAACAGTCTTACTCCTTGTAATCACCAACCTATGCATGGTTAGCATCATCTAAATTTGACTCGTAGAGAGGCGACTTACTCTCTGGTTCTTAGGGTCCAGCGTCTCAGAGTGCATGCCCGACCAGCCGCGGTTGTTCTGCTGGATGGTGCATGCGGCCTTCTCCTCTACGGGAGCCTTGAAGAGTTTCTTGGACTATCTTCGGTAAGCTGCAAAAGTCTTTCAAGATCGGGAGGGGAAACGTACCAGGTCAAAGGCAGAATCAATGTCGCCGAGGTTGATGTATTTGCCAGTGTTGCGGATGTAAATGAAGCCGTGCTCGACAGCAGCATCAACAAGCTGCCGTGCGATGACCGTCCTGTCGACGCCAGTGGCGGCGATGTCGATGATGGGGATGTTTGCGTTTGGGGCCATGGCTTCTGCTCTTCTTCTGCTCATTCAGTTTCTCAAGACAAATGTGAAGGAAAAGAAAAGAATTGTTGACTTCGCCGGTGAGATTGCCGCAACGACTTGGAGGGGTGTGGTTCACCCGAAGTCGCGCGAAGTGGGATACCGATAAGCGATAAGGGTGGGATGATGGAGGGGCGGACAGAACCGCTCGGGGACGGGGCCAACGACTTGTGTAATGTCTATTACGCAGTGTCTGAAGCAGAGACTGGATGCCCGCTGTTCGACGAGACTCTTGCGCGCCTCAGATGGATCCCCTCGCCCGTGCGACGAAACTGAGGATATTCCATGCTCGGATAAGCGAGTCAAAGGCTGCCCGTTATTTAGCTAAAGAGGCCTGGTGGCTTGTGCACATTTGGAACTCCAACGGCAGTCTTTGATGGGTGGGCGCTGCCCAATTGCATCGGCCGGAAAAGAAGTAGACAACCACCAACAGAGAGCCAATCGACACTCGGGAACTGCGACAAACCGATGGTGGGTTGCAACAGTTTGGTTGCACAGAGCTTGAGCTTTGAGCAAGAATCCTCCGGGGCAACCAGGATTGAGCTGGGAATGGCGTCATGAGCAAGGTACGGGCCCGTTGGGTTGTGACGAGCGGTAGCAGCCGCTTTGCTTGTGTCTCATTGCTGGACGCAAACAGCCCTTTCCAGTGTGTGTTTCGCGGATCTCAAACTGGTTGAGAAGACGTCTGTCGGAGAGAAACAGCATTGAAGGGGTTTGTCTTGCTTAGCGAGGCCTGGAGTTGACAGTCGCTGACAGCTAAGCTAAGTATCTGTGCTGTGTGTGGCATTTGAAATGCAAGGGTCGGCGTGAAGAGCTTGCTCAAGACATGGCTGCATCCCACATCCCTGACTCCAGAACCCAAAGAAGCGCGAATGTATCCGTACGCGGTAAAGAGCGGGGATCGGGAGCGGCGGGACCGGAGCCGCTGCAAGGTCACGACCGTCCGTCGAGCGAAGCTTCCAGTGGCTCACCTCAGGCTGCAGCGGGCTGGAACGGTGGCTCCTGCTGCCAGGAAACGGGACCTCAAGCTTTGTGTTAGATATTCAGGCTGTTGTCTTGATGCAGGACACATGAGCCGTTGTCGATCATCTCCGGGGCCTTCCGACTAGAGGGACATTGCCCCAGGTATCCAGGCGGACCAGTGCCTCCTGGATGATGGTGGAAGTTGCAGGCAGTAAGGTATATCAGGAAAAGACACATGGAAATAGAGACGATACCTGCAGCAAAGTGTCCGCTGCCTCACGGCAAGACATTCATCTGTCTACCTACCTTAGGTAAAAGGTAAAGTAGGTAAGGTACCTACCTATCTTTAGGTAGGTAATGTAGGAGCGCTCCTTCCTCGTCTTCGTCAAGCTGCACTGCGGCATCAGGTGACGGACCAGTAGAAACGGAGGGGCACCCCGGCAAGCCACAGTTGCTCCGCGGCACCGCCACAACAGTCAAAGCTGCAACTCCCACCACCATGCGCTAACCCTAGTACCTTCCTAGCGCCCCGAAACTCAAGGGTTGCCGCAAGTTGCTCCCCCTGTACAGCGGTACCTCGCACCTGGCGTGCCTGAACCCCAAACTTGTCCCAATTTACCTCCCCTTGCCAGCGTCCTTTTTTTTGTGAAAGCTCCCCTCTTCTTTTGAGACACGCTTGTCAGTGTCATTGGCCTCGCGGACGGCCGTCTCTTTTTTTCATGACAAGCTCAGCCGTTCCTTTAGAAGTCTTTTGAGCTTCTCGCCAACCGCGTCCGACCACCTGTTGCTCCCCTGAGTGGTCTCGCGACCCAAGCTCCACCCGCCTCTTCCCCCCCAAACCGCTCGCTGTCATCCCGAGCTCGACGACCTTCCACACGTCGCGCAAGGCCCGACAAGATGCCTTGTGAGTCCACCCTCCCGTCCTGCACCTGCCGATGTCCTTCTGCTCGATGCGCCTGCCCTCTGCCGTGCTGTCGACCCTTCCCGGCCCCTCGCCCTGCCGTCACATGCCTTCCAAGGCTACCTGCGTCATACCTGCTTCGTCCCCGTCTCGCGCTTGAAGCCATCCGATCCCGTGTCTTAGTCGGCATCCTGCCCATATCATAGCTCCACCGGCCGACGAGGAAGGAGCTTCTGCCACCAGCTGCCGGCCCTGGACCTCCCCAAGCTTGACCTTCAAGCTGCTCGTCTTCTCCTAGACGCTACACCAACATCTGGCCTCAAGCTCGCGATACGACAGACCCGGGCGCTCCCACTCTGCCCATCTTCGCGCCTCGGCATCGCGGCCTCGCATCTCGCAACGTCTTGAATGGACATTACTGACCCAACATGTTAGGCCTTGTGGAGGACGCTTGGATCAATGGCCAGGCAACGTAAGCCGGACTCTTTCCCCCCGACTCCGAGGTTCTGATTGCTGAAGCCTACTCTCGACACAGGAGCCACGATGTCTCCGAGCTCGAAGACTGCGCGATAGCCATCGATGCGACGTACTACCTTCAGCTCTTCCTCGACACTCCCCCCTTTCACGAACCCCTCCTGCCCGCCCTGGGTGGCATGACCGGCATTGAGCAACATCTTCGGGCAGATATCGATCAATGGAAGGCACACAAGATCGTCCCTTTCTTCATTTTCGACGGCCAGTCTGTGACCGGTCAGGAGGAGGTTGCTGTGCAGCGGGGGAAAATTGCCAACCAAAAGACGAATGAAGCTTGGAACCTGTACTTCAACAGCGAGGCGCAGAAGGCTGTCGATGCCTTCGGCAACAACACGGGTATGGATCACTGACGACGCCTAAAAGAGGTTCTGCACTGACCGACAACCTACAGGCGCCTTCCGCATCCAGAACCTCTACCCCCTACTCAAGTCGATTCTGAAGGACAACGACCTTCACTTCCTTGTTCCCCCATACAATGCCTCTGCTCAGGTCAGTCCACAATCCTCAGCTACCCCACGGTCGGGAGCTGCGCTGACGAGACACCAGCTTGCGTACTTTGATATGATCGACTCCGACCAGTGCGCTGCCGTCATGGGCTCGCAAGAGTTGCTCCTCTACCCCATCAAGGACACCGTGATCCGCACAATAGACTGGGAAGCCAAGACTGTCACGTCACTTTCCAAGAAGAATCTACTTCGGTCACTCAACATCAGCGAGGCCATGCTGAATGACGCTCTTCTGATGACCGGCACTTCTTTCCTGCCTCCCTTCCCCCCACTCCAAGATGTGTCTCTCAACCCTCGCCAGCCCTTCACCATCAACGATGCTGTCAATCTTCTCAGAGCGTCCGAGAAGTCCGTGCAGTCGGCATGCAGCTCTTATGGCGACATTCTCAAGTCAAAGGACCCCAACTGGTTGGACAAGTACAGACAAGCCAAAATGGCGATCAATCACTTCATCTACATCTCTGAGGAGGGCGAGGTCAAGGTCAACGATTATGATCACATTACAAGCGACAATCACGAATACCTCGGCTTGCAGCTGCCCGGAGAGCTGTTCCACTACCTCAACGCTGGACTGATCAGTGCTCGCGTTCTGGACTATATAACACATAGCCGGATTGTTGTAACACCGACCCTGGACGGCGTTGCTTCGGAACAGTACAAAAAGTTGATTACGAACCAGCTTGTTCCCCTCAAGGAGCAGAGTATCGCCCTTCTCATCCCCAGATTGCATCGCGGTCTTCAGCACAACCCCATCTTTGTGAAGGTGTGGTTCGACGATAACTTCTCATACAAGATCAACAAGTCTCTTCAACCGTCACCATCTCAGCGAGCTGCCACTTGGGATGTGAAGGAGGCTTCCTTCAAGACGATCGCTGAAGACGTGTCTGAAACCCCTGGTTCCATCGCTTTTGAGATCCTGGCACTCCTGTTTGATGACTTTGTTAAGGGCACATTCCCCAAGGACAAGAAGCGCATTGGTGGGATCGATTCCGTTCAAAACATCACAGCTGTGGCTATCTGGCGATTCCTTCAACTTCGCGGTTATGTCGATGATTCGCACACGCTCACCAATTGGGGCAATGCTGTTGCTAGTGCCATCTGGGCTATGAAGGACTACCTCAAGAACACCCAGCTTCCTGAAGGTCTCAACATCTTTGAGGCCATCCTGACTGCCTTTGAGCTCATCAGATTCGACGTCCTGAACTCAAGACACCGCCACGATGAGCTTCACGGCAGTCCCATCGCCGGCAGCGACGAGGATAAGGCCAGCGTCATTCTTATCAGTCGATGCGCCTCGTTGTTGAAACTTAGACATGAAGCAAACGGCTACACTGGACCCCTCAACAAGAACCTCCTTCTGTTTAGGTCGCTCTCCAGTGCCGTGCGCGAGGCCGATCGCGACCTCGTCGAGGCCATTGTGGCGTCCATGTTCTTGTACGCCCAGTCTAAGAGAGACAGAAACGATTACCTGCAGATCAATACAGCGTAAGTGCCTGCAATCTACGATATCACTCAGCTACTGACAACCTACAGTTTGCCTTTCCTTCACAGCCCTGACATTGCTCTGGGCATCGCAGTGAAGACACTTATGGACGAGCTTCCTGTCGCCGAGAGCAGTGAAAAGCGCCAAACTAGAATTGACGAATTCCCCGCGAAGTTCTTCCCCTTCGCCACCCACTTCAAGGACGATGTTCAACTGGCATTTGCCTTTTTCGAGGCCATTCATAAGGGAGTGCAGACCTTGAACAAGGAGGTCTCAGCGGCTGACAAGGCCGTGTGGTCGACAGCAAGCAAGTACCTGGATCAGAGGCGGTTCTAGGGCAGACGGTATCTGTCCTTGTAGCGTGGCGTTGGAGAATCAAAAAGCAGACGGGGGTCTGGACAGCCCGAGTCATGCTAGGCTGTCGCTGTTTGGAAGCAGCGCATATGTCTTGAGGGCAGGATATGAAGCAGTTGGTCATTCATTGCCCAAGTTGACTATAGTCTATGACTGCGCTCGAGGCCATGTCCGACAGAGATGAGTTTGCATCACAATTTACATAAACCCGTAGGTTAGCTGTTCTGTATCAGAGGAATAGAAGCAGATTTAACCTAGAACACCTCGGGCAGGGTGCCAGCCTCTGGATTCGGTGACGAGACATGACATAGACGAAATGGACGATATTGGGCTTGTGCAGAGCCAGTCGTCTACAGCTTACATTGTTGGAAGTATCCTTCGCTTCGTCTCCTAAAGTGGCTATCCGTAGAGAGCAGCGATGCGGTAACAAGATCAGCCAGCGTGGCTTCATTCGGCATGAACGTCATGGGTCACAATATGAACCGGGGCAGGTGCAGGTAAATTCTCTTATTCTCAGGTCGTCGACTACGTCGAGATGTGCCTCACAGAGCAAATCGTCATCGTGCAGAAAGATGACCCTCTTTAAACGCCGGTCAGGATATGATGCCACCTCAAATTAATCCAACAATGGCCCCAACGCCGAGCTTAAGCCCATGGTATATCTCTCTCCAGCACCAGTATACCTGTCCATAACGTGTATCCCTTACCGAATCCAAGCAGTACGAGCTTACCGCATATTTGTTCAGGATATCAAGCGACGTTTGATAGGTTGAGGCAGCGGGACATCGTCAACCAGCAGCTCTTCCTTCCCCTGAACCCTCTGGCCCATTTGGCGGATCTTCTCGAGAAGGTGACTGTGAGGCGCAATGACTGTCAGAACGTATCATTTTAGAGTACGGGGCAGCAAACTGCGGGAAATGGAATCCAGTGTGCCTGGCAGAATGGCGTCTTCGTCTGATGCGTCTGTGATTGTAGCAGATTGAGGTGAGGATGTAGCGCTGTCGCGTGGAGGTCCGCTTGGACCAGAGTCCCAAAAAGGGGACACTTCAGGCCGGTCGTCAGAGAGGCAGGAATATCTGAAATAGGGAGACAGGGGCGGGGAGAAATACTCTATGGGAAGGTGGTTCTTAACACCCTCGGTCAGAGCCAGGTTGATGCGCGCATCCCGGTTCTCGTCTTCTTTGTAATGCGCTTCCTGGATATGTTCTTGGATTTTCTCGCGGCCGTCGTCCTGGTCGGGATTGCGCACAACAAATCCGCATTCTTGTTCGTCGCATACCCAAGTGCCATTGGGCCCTTTTGGGTCGCTCGTCGGGATGTTCTCGGCTCGAACGACCACCTTGACTGCAGAGGGCGAATCGGCGGGATCCACTTCAGAGTCATTGCTATCGCCAGAGCTGCTCGCGTCGTCGTCCATGGCGTCATCCTCGTCCGACTCATAAGCATGCGACGTCTTGGCCGCCTTGGATCCTCGAGAGACCGTATCAGGGGTATCGTCCGCAGAGTCCAATCGTCGTTTACTTCCCTTGCTGCCAACAAGACGAAGGGCTGACATCTTTCCTGCTGGACGCCCCAGACGCCTCGATGGAGGCGTTTCCATAACCTGATTTTGCGACTCGCCCAGATCGCTAGCTTTCACAGCCTTGCTTGTTCTCGGCACAGCAATCGTTTTTCGTCGGGTCAGGTTCGATGGGATCTGGTCGAGTGTGATGTGCTGAAGGGTGATGCGAGGAGCACTCGCGACCTCCTCCAACTTTTTCCAGAATCCAGACCCGTCCCAGGCCTCCTTTTCCAATCGCTGCAACAACTCTCTGGCATAGTACTGAAGGATCTCGGCCGAGGCATAATATTCCTTGATCCTGTACTTGTAGTACAGCTTGGACGAAACCTTGGAAAAGGCAGCTCTGTGCAGCGGCTCCAGCTCTGGCTTGATCTCTGCAAGCCCTTCCAAGAGCAACTCCACATGAGATCGTTGAGCAGTCTGGTCGCTCGAGTTTTCAAGTGTCGCGTCCACTTCCATCGGCTCAGCTACCTGGGGAACGACCGGGGGTGCTGCAGGTGGTGGGCTTTGCGACTGTGTCTTGGTCTTAGCCCTGGACCTCGATCTGATACTGCGCTGAGCAGAGTCGTGAGCATCGGCGTCGTCGCTGGCGGTGTTGGCTTCCAGTGACATGTTTTTCCTGGTCCGCTTCGTCAGAGCCTTCTGCGCGGGAGGATCGTCCGCTACGATTGGCGACTCAATAGCCGCTGTTTCTCCCGGTAGCTCCTCTTTGATGGTCGGGCCTGATATGACCTTCTTCCTGGATTCCAAGACGTTTGCATGTATGTCCTACTTCGGTTAGGTACGGTATTGTGTGTTGATGTGAGCATGACATACTGGGTGTCGTTCAGTTATCCACTTGAAGAAGACAGTGGGGGGCCAGTCGAAGGCGTCACTGTCTTCGTAAAAGTGGGATATAAGGAAATGAGCATGATCATCGCAACGAGCTACAACCTCGTCGTATGTTGCGCCATCGCCTATTGCGACGGCGTACTATACCTTATTAGCACAGGATCAGATTGACCACGGTCAGGGTCCAAAGCTCACCTTGAAGAGTAGGGTGTCTATGCTCAACTCTTCGTGAAGAGCAGTCGACTTTTTTCTCCTCCGTCCTTTCTTGCCTTTGTTTCCCTGGGCCTTGTGCTCTTCAATTGCTGACATTATGGTGTAGTATATCGAAACGCCCTCGATGGTGTGGTTATAGATCGGCTTATACGCGGCCGAGGGCGGGCGAATCTCGTACCAACCAGCTTGTCCCCCGGCCCAGGCGCCGTAACCGCGGTCGCTTTCACCAATAGCATAGCGAATGCAGTGTTTCGTCTCGATCAGGGCCGTCTTCGTAGCAGGTTTTTTGACTGCCGAAATATCAGTTTCGATGTCAACATATATACAGCCAGGTCACGGTGCCAACCTCTCGACTTCTGGTTATCTTCAATGACTACACGGCCGCGGATCGTGAAGGGACCTTTGGTTCTAACGGTAAAGAGCTCGACAGGACGGCCTGCCTTGTCGTAGACGGTAGCATCTTCCAGAACGAAAGTCTGCAGCATAGAGTCCACATCGTCCAGGTCCTGACTGAACCTCTTAAGAACGGTCAGCTCCTCGGCGTAGTTGGAGCCCTCGGGATCCATAGTCCCCGTTGTAGAGTCGGACGTCCTCCTGCGTCGCCCGACCATCGCGAGGACCTATGATGCTCTTGGAGGCGAGGTTGAACGGAATGGATGTCGCGAACATCGGGGTGCCTCCGAAAAAGAGCAACAGACGATGTCGCGAAGCTCTTGAGGCGGGTAAAGTCGTCAGAGTTGCAGAAGAAAGTTGTTGCGGGGCGGCGAGTTGGCGCCGGCGTACTTGTGGTGGTGGTGGTGGTGGTGGTGGTGGTGGTGGATGCGAAGGGACGGGGCCACACGCGAACGCGATCCGATTCCATTAAAGAGGCAGGCGCGAGGTTGTAGCGCAACGGTACCCTTCGAGGTAAGGTAGAGTGCCGGTACCATGGCGGGGCACCTTACGCCACTGCGTCCCTCGGTGCTCACGCAGGGGACTTGCTGGTTCGTGGTCCCAGCGACAGGGGCTCAGGCGCCCGAGGGCCAATAGATAAGGCGATAAGATACGCTGGAACGTCCCTTCCAAAAAAATTTCCCAAGAACTGCATGCAGTGAACCGCAATCCGAGGCGCAAAGGCTAAAGAGAAGCTGCACCTTCCCCCCCCCCACCGGCCTCGACCTTTCCTCTTTTTTCTTCCCTCATATCTTATTCGGCATTCGGGCGGATGCGAGCTGCGTTAAGCCTCTGGAAGATGGCGAAGGACACCGTGCTCGAAGGCGTCTTCGGTAAGCCCTGATCCCTCATTCCCTTCGTTCCTGTCTCGCGCCTTGTTTGGCCCCAATGCCCCAATGCGCAAGTCGATCTTCCACCGCTAACGTTCCGCCGCCGACCAGCCATCAACAAGCCATATGGCATGAGCTCCGCGCAAGTTATTCGCGACGCACAATCGCAAATGAACCCGTCGGCGATGTTCAAGCCGCTGATCGAGAGGGATCTCGCGGCGAAAATGTCGGAGCCGAAGCAGGAATGGCAGCGTCGCCGGTCCGTTAAGAGAGACTCGCGCGTGAAGATGGGGCATGGCGGAACCCTTGATCCCCTTGCCACCGGCGTCCTTATCCTGGGTGTTGGCTCTGGGACTAAGTCGCTCGGCTCCTTCCTCGACTGCACCAAGACGTACGAGACTGTTGTGCTCTTCGGCGCAAGCACAGACACCTACGACCGGGTAGGTAGAATACTGAGCAGGCGCTCGTACGACCACATTACGAAGGAGCAGGTTGAAAAGGCAATGGACAGCTTCCGGGGCAAGTTCCAGCAGATCCCGCCTCTGTATTCCGCGCTCAAGATGGAGGGAAAGCCTCTGTACGAGTACGCCCGAGAGGGCAAGGCCATTCCGAGGGAGATCGCTGGGCGCGACGTCGAGGTAACAGAGCTCGAGCTCGTCGAGTGGTACGAGCCCGGCTCGCACAATTACAGATGGCCCACCGAAGAGGCTGAGACGGCCGAGAAGAACCTGGCAGAGCAGGTTTGGCGGGTCGAGAAGCAGCAAGACACCAACAGGAAACTGTCCCCAGCTGAGGAGAAGGAAGAAGAGAAGGCCATCTCAGAGCACGAGTCTTTCAAGAAGAAGTTCGAGGAGCGCCAAGATGATCTCATTCGCGACAAGCCTCCCAAGAAGCAACGCCCTCCCAAGAATTCGGCTCTTATGTCTGGCGCATTGGGACAGCTACCGGCCGGAAAGGGTTCCAACCTCATCCCGCCTCCGCCCTCTGCAGACGAGCCGTTCCCTTGGACTGATAAGGGCCCGCCTGCAGCCAAGATTCGGATGACGGTTACTTCTGGCTTCTATGTGCGTAGCTTTTGCCACGACCTGGGCGTCAAGGTCGACTCTGCGGCCATGATGGCGGAGTTGGAGCGCTCGCGCCAGGGCGACTTTGAGGTTCGGACCGATAACTGCCTGGAGTATAGCGACCTCGAGAAGGGCGAAAGTATCTGGGGGCCCAAGGTCGCGGAGATGCTGTCCTCCTGGGCGGAGAAACACCCCGCAGGAGCGCCGCAGCCGCAGCAGCAGCGCAACAATAACAACAATCAGCAGAATCACGGTCGCAACAACCACCAGAAGAAGCGCAAGTGGGAGGACAACAAGAAACATGACAGAAACTTCAAGAAGAGGAGAAACTCGAGTTCTGACGACGGCGAGAAGCCCGCCAAGGCGGCAAAGACTGAGCATGAAAAGGGGTCTCCTAAAGCATCTCCCAAGGCATCGCCCAAGGCATCGCCCAAGGCATCGCCCAAGGCATCGCCCAAGGCGAAGAAGCCCACCAAGTCACAAGAGGCTGAGTGGGAGGGCATCAAGGACTGAGCGCGAGTACACATAGACATGAGTTCTATATACGCGGAGCACGAGCTGAGGGTTATATCCGATTGATTGCAACAGGGACAGGCATGGCGTATTAAGGCTTTGTTTTTGCAGGGCTACAAAAGCATTTCGGGCAAGATTGGCAGTTCGCTGTCTAAAAGTTCATGCCCGTTGGGTTGGCTAGTTGCCGGTCAAGAGAAAAGATTCATGTCGCAGTTATAAAAATCGTTTCTTGCATTGGTGTTTATCCAGACCTGCCGTGGCCAAGATCGTGACATGTCGTGCAATTTCCTGGTTTTCCGTTGGCCCCTTAATCATCGCCTACCATTATATACCGTCCTGTTATGCTCCATTACCGACCCATTTCCGTAGATGTCCGTATGTATCGCAGAGAGCCGCCCAGTATGCTAGTCATGTCGTCATAAAAAGGAGTCCGCGGGTCCCGCAGCGCTATGCATCGTACACTCGTTCTCCGTGGGTGAGGTCATATTTGTGATGTTGGCGTCGGCCCCGATTCCCTCCTCGTTTCCCCCGAGCCCCGACTACCGACCGAACCGTCGTCTTTGCCCACTTCAGCCGTTGTCTTCATCTCCCCCAACAGCGACCTCACCCTCTCAATCCGCCCGACAGCGCCCTCCAGCCTCTCCAGCCGGCGCCTCTTGTCTTGGTCCCGCCGCTCGAGCACCTCGACCCGCTCCTCCAGCTTCGCCCTCGCCCGCCGCTCCGTGGCCACCATCTCGTTCGCCTGTTCGAACAGGCTGACGCTCAGCTCCTCGACCTCCTGGCTCGTCGTGCTCAGCCTCGTCTCCGCCGCCATCCGCAGGTTCTGCTCGCGGTTGAGCGCCTCCAGCAGGTCCTCCGTCGTGGCCGGGTCGCCGGGCGCGGGCGGCGTCGGGGCGCGCAGGTTCGGCGTGGACTTCATGCCCCGCGGGCTCAGCAGCTGTGACAGGCGGTTCGCGCCGCCCGAGAGGAATGAGGTGCGGGTCGGGGAGGGGCTGGGCGCGGGCGGAGGGGCCTGGGAGGCAGCGATGCGCAGGCGGGTGAGCTCATCTTCGTAGTCGGCCCAACGGTCGACGGCGGCGGCTGCCTTTTGGTTGAGGAGGCGTACCTGGGCCTCGAGGTCGGCGATGCGGGCCTGGGCTTCGAGGAGGGCGGGCGGCGGCTCGATGACGACGCCGCAGCTTGGGCAGGAGTGCTGCTCGGAGCGATCCGTCGAGAGGGAAAAGGTCGGCGGCGGCAGCGACGGCGCGGCGGTCATGGTCAAAGTTGCGCTCATGGCTTGTTCTCGTTCGTTCGTTTGCCCGCTCTCTCTGGTTTATGGCCGTTTTCCCGTGTAGGTCGGAGGGCAGAGAGAGGCAGGAGGACGAATATCGTTCGGGCTGGAGCAGATGTGCTACGAGTCGGACAAGCTTTGGTTCGGGTGGTCGGGGTGCTTTTGTGTGTCTGAGGATGAAAAGCTAGCGTTTGCTAGAGTTTGAGAGGTGTGACGTCGAGGTGGCAGAGGCTCGTTGGGAAGGGCAGGAGGATGCGAGGGGTGGGCGCACGATGGCACGTATCATTGAATGGGCAAGATGCTTATTCGAGACCTTGTTGCGCTTGGAGCTGCCGGGGTCCAGAAACCGTTGCGAATGTGGTGAAATGTGGCATCCGACACCGAATTGTCTAATTCGGAAACAATAGGAAGGAGAAGAACAAATTAACGTGTGTTCAGACAAATTTCTCTCGTGTTTGCCTTGCCGCCGCCCCCCATACCTCTCTCTCCTCACCTTCGCCACCGGGTTTATGTGGTGGGTTGGGTATATGTGTGTGTGACACTTGTGACCTATTACCTTCAGCGCAACCCAACGCGACGGGACGGCGCTGCGGCTGGGCTGGGCTGCGCCTCCCTGCTTTCGTCGCAATTGGGGGCTCCGGACAGGCTTCCTTCAAACGGGCGGAGCGGCCAACGGCGGCGGCGATTGGCGAAGGACGAGGTACAGCGATTTGGGGCGCCGACCGTTCTCCACACCCGTTCCAGCAACCTCCTTGATCAGCCTCATCTACCGAGATGGCAGGGAGAGCGACCGCCTGGTGTTGGCTCTATTCGTTGCGTGGTCTTTGCACTTGTGGCCCGCCAGCCGTTTGATTAGGTTGATTGGTTTTTCTTCTTTGTATCTTATTTTCGTCTTTTGCTCATTTTAATTGCCTCTTACTGAAGAATGTTGGCCCCATGTCATCAAAGTCCTTCTAAGGGGTAGCTGGAGTTGTCCGCCAATGTGTCCCGGTGGTCTTCTTTTTTTTCCCCTCCTCCCCTTTCCTTTTGATGCCCAACATTCCTGCTGATAACCCACGATCGTCCCCTTGCATGAATATGGCTCTGACATCGGACACATGCTCCAACAAAAAGTCTTTCCTGCTTGTGCCCCGGCGCCGCAAGGAACACCTCGGGCACCCTGCCGAACATGACATGCAAACCCCTCCAGACGACACTTGACTGATGCGGTGTCGTTCGTGGTGGATCCTTTTCGGTTTTTTGCCTTTGCAAGAAATTCATGCGCAGCAGCTCCAAAAGAAGAAAGAAAGCTATGCGCGCCGGCCCTCGGGTTCGGTCCAAGAGCCTGAAACCGCCAAACCCGCTGTCATGTCGTCATACCGGCCTCCCGTTTCGAAACTTGACGAGAGCTCTTCCTTGTCCGGAGGGTGAGGGGGAAAGACGGAAGGCCGCGCGCACCCCGTCAGCCTCGTCGGCGAGGCGGAGCAGACAGAAAAACTCTAAATCGCCTTGCGTTGCGCGTCTTGCTTCGTCCGGCAGAAGAACGCACATCGTGGTCGTTAGAGAAATCTGCTCCGAATCCAAAGTGGACGAATGGCGGCAACGTCGATCAGTTCGGCTTGGCCACCTTGCGCGGCTCTCCGATGCCCGTCTCCGGGTCCTTGTACTCCTTCCAGCTCACTGGCACCATGTCGTTGCCAGCCTCGCTGGTAGCCATGATGACGCCCAGCTCGTTGCTTGCCGTGGAGAGATAGTAGTTCGCCTGATCTCCCAGAGAAATCTGTCAATCAATGTCAGCACTCATGCACCTTGCTCATCTCATGCCTGAAGAGGCGCAACATACCACCTGCGCCCGAACGATGTCGCCAGGCTTGAAGCTTTCGTGGATCTTGACCTTGTCCTTCTCCGTCGCCCTCACGTCCTGCGACCGGATCACGCCCTGCCACTCCGTCTGCAGCACCGTGTCGCCGACCTGCTGGATCGTTACGATGGCCTGCTTCGGCATCAGCCGCACCACGCGGCACAGCACCACGTTGCCCACGTCCGGAAGCACCTCGCGCTTCTTGCCGCTCTGGCCCTGCGCTTGCCGCGGCGTCACGGACAGCGTCGGCAGCTCATCTGCGGAGGGTGCCGTGATGCGGTTGAGTCGCTTTGCGGGCCCCGACGCTGCCTTGGCTGAGGGGGTCACCGTCACCTGACCCAGCAGCGAGGCCACGATGCTGCCGTTGTAGACGTGCGTTCCGGGGCCGGGGGCATATCGCGAGGTCGGGCCCAGCGTCTTGCCTGGGACGGCAGTCTGGGGAATTTCATCCGTAGCCATGGTTGTGAGATGTTGCAGTGTTTTCGTGTATGACGTATGGGAGCGAGCTCCGTTTTGTTCGGGTCGTTGCTCGGAAACTCTTATTCGTACTCGCACTCCAGTTCAAGTGAGATGAGTTGACGAATGATGAGGATCGCAATCAGCTACCCCAGGCCGATTTTTTTTTTCTTGCTCCGAGTGAGGCTCAAGTCGTTCGAGGCTTGTGAAAATCCGAAAGTCCGATTTTTTTCAGCAAAAGCCATGCGGCCAAGCGGACCCGCGGGGGCCGTTTAGACGAGAGGTGCGCCGGAGCCCCGCTATCCGGACTGGCGCTAACCCACCAAATTATGTACACAATGAGCTGCCAGTGAGCTTCAGGTCAGGCCACTGGGAAGTCGAGCTTCCGGGCGGTCGCGCAAGGCAGAAATAAAGTGAAAATGCAGGGTCCTGGGTCCATCCTCTCAACCAAAACAATGGGCGATGCGGTCCTGGAGCTCAACGATACATAATCGCCGGTTGTCCCGTCGCAAACCTCCTAATTCCTCTCTCCACCCCCAATCGCCCGACGTACATCGCCAATTGGGCCGCCACATTCCTTGATTTTCCTTGGATCTATCTTGGTTTTGTTTTTAGATTTCGGTCCCATCACAATGGCGTCTCTCGGCCGGCTGTTCACGCTGGCGCTGTGGGTCGGTCTCCTGACACCCATCTACATGTTCCTCGAGAAGAACCTGGAGAAGTTCTACATCTTCGACCATGAGCACCTGCACGACCTGTCGAAGCGCGCGATCGCGGCCCACGGCAACGACACCAAGTCGGTCGTCAACTACATCGTGACCGAGCTCAACGGCATCGTCCCCAAGAACGTCAACCTCGACGAGGAATGGGTCTTCAACAACGCCGGTGGTGCCATGGGTGCCATGTACATCATCCACGCCAGTAAGCTCGTCGCAACCTACTAGATCCTGTTTAGAGGTAGAAAACCAGTCACTTACAGTCTGTCGCCAGGCATCACCGAGTACCTCATCGTCTTCGGCACCGCCGTCGGAACCGAGGGTCACTCCGGCCGCCACACCGCCGACGACTACTTCAACATCCTCTACGGCACCCAGCTCGCCTACGTGCCCGGCAAGTACGAGCCCGAGGTCTACCCCCAGGGCAGCGTCCACCACCTGCACCGCGGCGACGTCAAGCAGTACAAGATGCCCGAGGGCTGCTTCGCGCTCGAGTACGCCCGCGGCTGGATCCCTCCCATGCTCTTCTTCGGCTTCGCCGATGGCCTGTCCAGCACCCTCGACTTCCCGACTCTGTGGCACACGACGAGGATTACCGGTCGCGAGATGATTTCCAACTTGCTTAAGGGCAAGTTCTAAGAGACGAGGCCTTCGGTTGGGAAGGGGCGAGCATCCTGTCAGGTCAGGGGTAGCTTCCGTTGAGTTGCGCCCATCCATGCGCCGTAGTCGAGATGAGGAGAAAGGGGGCCCACTGCGAGGCAACGGAAGAGGCTGTCGCTGCTTCTCTCGGCTCGATGTTCGAATCGGTTATTCTGAACGAGGAACTTGTGTATATCAATATTTAATAATGCCGAGCCGGCAGTAAAGCCACTTCCCACCATCAGAAAGCGACACTTGATGTATTTGAAGAAGCTGACTGTCTCAACAGCGGCGCTGCAGAGGAGGAGCTAGTATATCTGCAGGTGAGAAACATGCACCTAGCGCCATCCAATGACGCAACGTCTCGGCACTCTTTATGGGCCCCTTCAGCGGCGGAATGGCGCGAGATTCGCGCTGGACCCTGACTTGCGTTCCATGCATATGCATACTAACATGAAATTTCTACCGGATGGTGCTTGGGACATAACCGAGCCCGCCGGGAAGATCAGCGCTCTCCGATAATCATCGGATCGGAAGAGCTGGCCGATCCCGATTGCAACGCCAAGGCCAAGCTTTCCTGCCGAGCTGTGTTGCAACCCTGGAATCGCACGGTAATAATAGGGGTTTCGCCGTCGACGTCGACTTTGAGTCTCATAGGATCTGGAAATGTAATGAGGTAGGCTCGATGAAACTCACTTATCAAGTTGACCATCACCTCTACCAGACACAGCGAAAGGAAAGCCGTGGCCAGTTCCAGATGAGGCTGCATCGAGGACTTGCCAATCCGACGAGAGAAGGAAGTGGTATCCTTCGTGGCTGAAAGAAACGATGAGGATTATTCAATAGGATCCCTTTCTCAAATGGCATCTGAAGTCAGGCAGGAGATGTAAGCATGCCGAACACTGTCAAGTTCCCGACGGTGACTTCGTCTGCACTTTCTCGCATCAGCCGTTGATCGAAGACTTGCCGACGCATCGTCGGATCCTGCGTATTTCACCAGACAGCTGCACGTCAAATCGAGAACAAGGTCGAGCGAGATGATGGTACTGCTAGCTCATGCTTGGGAACCTTATTTCAGCTCTTAGCCACGAGTGGCGTAATTTTCTCATCTACGCTCATCTCTGCGAATCCTGTCCAGCTATCAGGTCAATTCAATGCTGCTCCGTTGTCTCCGTTCCACCAACAGCAGTTCGAGGCGCCCTCCAGCTGGCTACTTGTCCTAATTTGACGTTGTAAGTAAAGCTTAGGCCACGGCCCCAAGACTCGCCTCTAGATGGATTTGAAACGTTCCGAAAAGCATCGTTACTTCTCAGATCTACTGTTTGAGTAAGGAAGGGGCGAACTACGAGGAATATTGACAATTGAGGATGGCTCTTCCTAGTCCAGTACCATCGCTTTGCATTATCCAGCCAGTACAGCACCTACGACATCATTTGGTTCGGTTGATATGTGCTCCTAAGAGGACCTTGAAAAGTATCCTTTGCCTTCAAACCCCTGTCAACGAAAGCAGCAAACTCAGCCGTAACTTATTGGCCTCTTGACAAATCCAGGAACAATTCCAACCAGAGTCATGTTCGTACCAACGCAACCGATTCAGTAGTGATTATCACTCGATCTACCATTTCCCGACGGTGTGGGCATCAAGCTTAACACACAGACATCGGAAAACTAGCCGGTCGGCCAGAAGAACCGCAAGAAGTCAAGGAACGATGGGTGGGAAGTTGTCCACGACTCCAGCAACTTGCCAGTCTGGTGTCCATCTCGCCTGGTTTCTCATACACTTTGCCCCTGAGCTAGGGCCCTCCTGCCGAAAGACACGGCGGTTCTCGTGTGTTGTCCTCCGCCGGACCTGCAAGGCGCAATCGTCCGTTCTTGCAATGTTTGAGAAGTCCCCTACCATCCCTGCGTTGCTCTACTCCAGGTTTTTCACGAGCCAATCTTTAACCTTTCTTCCCCAAGATAACGGTTTCCGCGCATCCCTGCCTCCCGCATGGCTCTGCTACACTGTTTCAAACTTCAGGCTAATGAACCGACGATATATACCACTCAGCACCCTCCGGCTTATCTCGCCGCTACTAGACTAAACATCATCAGCCAAGTGAAGTCGTTACCTTTGTCGACTATCGCGTGTGAAGTCACCATAACATGTCGAATCGGGACATGATTGAGCAGCCCGGCCCAGGAGGTCAGGTCCGAGAAGTATCCTACGATATGAAGTATTACGAAGACGTATCGTTGGACGAGAAGAGGGGCGTCCAGACTCGGCCAGATGCGCCAACCGATGAAGAGCTCCGGACGCTTCGACGTGTTGCAGACCACATTCCATTCAAGCTTTTCACCATTGCCTTTGTCGAGCTCTGCGAGCGCTTCTCTTACTATGGCTCTGTCATTGTTGTAAGTGGACCTGTACGAACCATGCTATGCTTTCTCGACTGACCTATTCGTAGTGTATGTCTGACGTCTCGAAGCCTCCCCGGCACCTATCGGTTGATACTGACCATGGCTCATAGTCACCAACTTCATTCAACAACCCCTCCCTCCCGGCTCCACCACCGGCCGTGGCATAGACTCGCCGAAAGGCCAACCGGGCGCCTTGGGCATGGGCCAGCAAGCCTCGACGGGTATCACGACCTTCAACCAGTTTTGGCAGTACTTCATGCCGCTCTTCGGTGCATGGGTTGCCGACAAGTACTGGGGCCGCTACAAGACCATCTGTATTGCCATCGCCGTCGACCTGGTCGGCCATCTGATCCTCATTTCGTCCGCCGTTCCACCCGTCATCACAAAGTCAAACGAGAACTCCCTCGCGGCTCTTATTGTCGGCATGATCGTCATTGGCTTTGCCACAGGCGGCTTTAAGCCCAACATCAGCCCGTTGATTACAGAACAGCTGGAAATTGACCATCTCACGATTCGCACCCTCAAAGACGGCGAACGAGTCATCGTCGATCCAGCTATCACCATCAATCGCGTGTACAACTGGTTCTACCTCTTCATCAATATCGGCGCACTTGTGGGTCAGATCTCCATGGTGTACGCGGAGAAGTACGTCGGTTTCTGGTTCAGCTTCACGCTTCCGACTTGCATGCTCGCGCTATGCCCGTTGGTCATGTGGTGGGGAAAGGGCAGGTACAAGGACCAGCCGCCATCAGGATCGGTTCTGGGACCGGCTCTGAGGACATTCTTCTTTGCGCAAAGGGGCCGATGGTCGATCAATCCTGTTCGGACTTGGAGAAACATGCACGATGGGACATTCTGGGAGTCGGTTAAACCCTCGCGCATTAGCCCGGCTATCAGGCCCAAGTGGATGACTTTCGACGACGCCTGGGTCGATGAATTGTAAGTCATTGTCCTCGAATTCTCATTCAGAATGGTATGCTGATGAACACCCGACAGGCGCCGAGGATTCGCAGCCTGTGCAGTCTTCTCTTGGTATCCCATCTATTGGCTCTCGTACAATCAGCGTAAGGCTCCCCCCTTTTCTGACCTCTTGAGCAATATGCTCACTACCTGTTAGTGAACAATAATCTCGTCTCCCAAGCCGCGGTAATGAAGCTCAACGGCTTACCGAACGACATCCTGTCCAACCTCGATCCTCTCGCCCTGCTCATCTTCATCCCTCTCTGCGACCTGGTTCTGTACCCGGCCCTCCGAAAGGCGAAGATCAACTTCACACCGATCAAGAAGATTACCTTTGGCTTCTTCACCGGCTCGGCGGCCATGGTTTGGGCATGCGTTCTGCAGTACTACATCTACCAGCGCTCCGTATGCGGCTCCAACGCTTCAGGCAACCTGCCCAACGGCGAGCCTTGCCCCAATGTCGACATTTTGGTCTGGGCGCAGACGGGCGCGTACGTCCTCATTGCTCTCTCGGAGATTTTCGCCAGCATCACGAGTCTGGAGTACGCCTTCTCCAAGGCACCCAAAAACATGCGATCCATGGTCCAGGCCGTGGCGCTCTTCATGTCCGCCATCTCGGCCGCCCTGGGCCAGGCCTTCACCCCGCTGAGCGCGGACCCGTATCTGGTCTGGAACTATGGCATCGTCGCCGTGCTGGCGGCAGTCGCCGGTGCGATCTTCTGGTTCCAGTTCAAGGGCCTGGACGCGGAGGAGGATGCGATGAACGAGTTGCCCGAGGGCCGGGTGGGAGCCGGCACAGCGCCCAGTGGTGGGGTTATGGGAGAAGCATTGGAGCAGGACGGGCGGGGGAAGGGTTACTGAAGTGGGAGGTTCCCCAATTTAGTATGGTATCTCGATGACGTCTGTCATCCTAGTGATTTCCTCTCGGTTCCATGAGAGGTGGGCTTGTCTGCTTATGATCGGGTCGGCGTTGATAAGGAGTCTGCTGGTGGTACCCCTTTTGGCGATCCAATATTGATAAGGATCATTTCACACACTGAGCTGCACCCTTGCTGAGTGCTTGTTCTGTCTGTTGAAATGTGCCTGGGCACGGCTTGAGGTAACCTGGCAAGGGGGTACCAGCACCTTGCCCCCGGCTGAGAGTGCCTACTCACTGCCAATTTGCAGATTATTAGATGGAACCGTCAAAGACATTGACTGCCACAAAGCTCAGCAAGAACCTCGATACGTTCAGGCCCTTGCCGAGGTATCCCCAGAAGTAGAGCGCGTAGTCACACGATATTAGTTCACAGGTTCATGAACCTCCTGGCCGAGTAAGTCGGCAGTACAGAGCACAACACCACAGAGTTCCTCGTCGAATTGAAGCGCCTCCGCGGCTCTGTGTAGTGCTACAAGCGCAAGGACGATACGTGCTGATAGTGAAAGAGGGGAGGGATCATGACTCGGTATACCACGGGGCAGACAGTCGCGCGAAACACTTCCCGTCGGGACTCTACGACTGCCAGACCTCGAAAAGCATCAACTCAAAAAACTCCTCTCGTTATCTTCTCACTCACGATGCCACTCCTCGTAGACGAGTGAAACTCTACAGAGTCGTCTGTTAAGGCGGCACACAAAAACAATACACTTTATCCCAACCCCGGCCTTATCGTCGAGTCCTCTTCTCATCTGGGTCAAGTGTGGATAGGAGAGGGACACAAAGTAAGAGAGAGAAAGAGAGCCATGACCACCACCAAGCTCTTATCAGATATAGTCTTTGGGGGGGGGGGGGGGGGGGGGGGGGGGGGGGGGGGCGGGGGGCGCGGGGGGGGCGGCGGGGGGGGGGGGGGGGGGGCGCGGCGCGGCGCGGGGG
>JAOWMA010000417.1:0-37895 GCA_025962755.1 Colletotrichum tropicicola
AATATAATCTTAGCCTCTTATTAACTTATAATATAATTTTAATAGACTTTTAGTTATTTATTAACTTATACTATAATTTTAATAGGCCTAAGCCTTCTTATTACCTACTTATTAACTTATAATATAGTTCTAATCTCTTATTAGTTTATAATATAGTTTTAGTAGACTCTTAGTTACTTAGGAGTTTATACTATAATTTTAATAAGTCTTAATCTTTTTATTATCTACTTATTAATTTATAATATAACTCTAGTTTTTTATTAATTTATAATATAGTTTTAGTAGGTTTTTAACTATTTATTAACTTATACTATAATTTTAATAGACCTTAGTCTTCTTATTATTTATTTATTAATCTTATAATATAACCCTAACCTTTTATTAACTTATATAGTAATTCTAATGGGCCCCTATTTACTTAATTATTAGTTAGCCTATACTTTACCTCTTATTAGCTGTGCCCCGCCCTTAGTGAGCGCCTCTTTCTCCCCCGTTCCTCTACTTTCTATTGGGCTGGTGACGCCGCCCTCCGTGGTGACGCCGCGCCCCCGCGCATGAGGGGGAGGGCTCGCTCTGAATTACCTTCTTAGATACGTTTTTATATTAATTAAAGTACCCCCCGTTAGGCTAGTTAATAGGGAGATCATTCTACAAAAAGAAAAATTCATCTATTCTACGTCCTATATCCTCCCTTGATCCCCATCTAAATAAGAACCGAAGGGAATTAAATCGCCGAGGAATGAGGTTTCCAGATTTGTTACACTCTATGACTAGAATATAGACACAGATGTTGTTCTGAGATGAAAATTCCTCGCTAAGAAGCATACACTGGAGCGTCCTACGTTGGAATCGTTCGAAGAAAGACGAGGCGTCTAGTCGAGGAAGATAGTACTTATCTTCGAAAATTTCGTAATTCATCATAGTGGCGGCCACAGCTGACATATCGCAACATTCGTACAATATACCTTTTGATAGAGACATAAAAACCTCACTCCACGATAATGGTATCTCAACGCCGGATTTCTTCCTTAACTCGAATAGAGAGGGCGGGATTTTCCGAGCTTCCAGCAAAAGAAACCTAGTCTCCAATGAACGGCATGCTCTTTTCCCAGAGCGGCAAAGTGTACTTCATTGCCACTGTTTTTGTCGGTAGACACAGGCTCAGTGCAAGAACCCTGCATGGCTTTGACTTGTGCGTCGTACTTCAGAGATGAGTTCCAGCTGCGTTCTCTTAAGCAAACCTGGATTTCGCGAGGCATATCGTCCAAACTTCCGGTAAATAGTGGAAACCAGGCTGCCGTGGCGTGCCAGCACCATGACGGGAATTTTTCGCGTCGACGCGCCGATGCAGCGTCTTGATGAAACCAGCAAAGGCTTTGAATCAGAGACTGGTCGAGGCAGTGGGGACCGTCGGCTGGGGTCTCCCAGATCGGGAGGCCTTGACAAAACGACAATGGTGGCTGGACGTCCTTAAACGTTTGAAAAACTCTAAGAATACTATTTAGAGAATCCGAATCATACGACAAGTTCTTTGAGGTATAATTCATGATGAGCTCTCTTGCTGCCTCGACGACAGGTACATGGCTGAAGACAAGGGGCGATTTTGAAGAACCACGATTTGCTCCAGTCTCTAGGAGACTATTTGAACGCGTTTGAAGCGTTCTATACCGAGTGTTGCTACGGCGTCTAAGTTCTCTACTTAGGGCCGCACCCTGGTGTTCATCCGATCCTACGAGCCTGACCCAGTTGGCAAGCTCGTCTTCATTAGATGCAAACTCTGGTCCCCCGAGACCTTCATAACAGCTCATTCCTAGGCATTGAAAAAACAAGCCATGTTCTGTAAAGTGGAGTTGTATCGAGACAAAACGTCTTCTTGAAAACACCAGCCCCTTGTGGACCAGACCGAGCTATTAATCGCGCCGACAGGGTGTACTTTTGCAGTGAAGACTTTGTAATCTTGAGTGACACAGCTGGGAACTGTTTGCCGTGGTGGCCCAACTCCTAGCAAGCCATTATGTTGAGAAGAGGATACAAGCGTCATATGAGCGCCTCGATAGATAAGATCCATCTTGCTGACTTGATCGGCAACATCATTAGGATCTTCTTGGTTGATGCAAAATTGATCGGCCCATAAGTACCGGTATCCAAGAGCCTTGACAAATTTTATAGCATCTACAACGATGCCAGAGAGCGTGTCTGGAAGACGGGACTCGCCCGGAGATAACTTTGTGTGCGGTATTCTCGGCCAATTGAGCTCGTCACTGGACTTAGCCAGAGCCCAGACGTAGCTGAGGGCCACCCAAGTCGAGTTGACGTCTGCGGAATCGACGTTGAGCCTCTCGCAGTCGATTAGTCTGAGCCCTGGTACGGCTTGTTTCTTGGTACATTGCTGCCCATCCCTGGCATCGCAAATTTCCAGCCAGAAACGAACCTTAGGCCAGTCAACCATACTCGGAATTTCCTGGGGTCTCTACATCTTATGACGAGACTTTATTGATGATAGGAATATCAAAGGATGGTCGTTGTGTTTTTGCGTGGTCACAGGCGCGATGCAGATATCGTCGTAGCTATACAAGTCGTTTGACTTGTCATAAAGTTTCCAAGCTCGTGAGCAATGGGCTATTTGAAGACGGTAACGATCCTTACTTTCAAGAAACGTCGCAACAGATATTCGACAAAGCGGGCAGTCTGGACTTTTTCGCGCATTCAACAGAGACCCTCCGCAGTAGATATCAGACCACATAGCCGGAGGCGCCGGCGCTATGCCCTACTTCGTGAGCCTCTATTCCTGTATGAGTTTCAACCACGATACTTCGTCTTGACGAAGGTTGCGGATAGCTTCGATAACATCAGCTCCTCCTTGGATGCAGTCTCCGCAGAATGTGGTGCACTCCATGGCAAGAGTACTCAGATAATGATGTGCACTAGTGTGTGAGAGCCTGACGATGTGTCGCGTAAGACCGTAAGACACCGTACCCCTCTCGGGTTATCTCACACCCGTTCCGACTCAAGTGATTATTAATATTCACTGCGGCTATGTACTAGGCACGACACTGACTGATTATTCTTAAAATCTCTAACAGATATTCACTATTAATCGAGTAATAATTTACCGAGACATGTAAGGTACATATGGTACACTCCAGTAACTCTGTTCACTTCATCCAGCCGTTAGGTCCAGCCCAAGTGCCCTTAACCATAGAGTTATAGTAAACCCAAGGGAAGAAGTCTTTCTTCAGGTGGTAAAAAGCTCGGCGCGGGACCGCCTGGTCGAACCCAATCCAATCTCCAAAAGTCTCCTTAGGCACTCCGCCATATTTGAACTCCGCAAGAAGCACCTTTCCATATTCGGTGGTAAGGGGGCACGAGGTGTAACCATCGTACTTAGGCTCGGGTTCTTTGCCTTCCATGGATCGCAGCAAGTTGCTTACGAGGATAGGCGCCTGCGAGGTCACGGCTGCCGCTGTCTTGGACGTAGGCAGACTAGACGCGTCGCCTGATGACCAAACATTGAGGTACTTCGTATGGCGGGTTGTGGCTTGGTCAACATCCACGAAACCGGTCGCATCTGCCAGAGGGCTGTTCTTGACAAACGCATGAGGGCCCATTTTCGGGACCACATGTAAAAGATCAAACTGCCTGGTGACTTGCTCTTTTCCGTCCGGGCGAGCGAATACAGCAGTGTTGCCTTCAACCGCAATGAGGTCATGCTGGAACAAACCCTCGACACCCCTCTCCTTTCTCAGTTCCTCGAGTTTGGCGCTGTATTTGGGGACACCAAACATTGCGGGAATACCTGTAGCGAAACTGATCTTGATCGGCGAGGCAGAAGTGTCGGTGGGGCTGTATAGGCCCGCGCGCTTCCAGTAGTCCAGGGCGAGCCACATGACCTTTTGAGGAGCACCGGCGCACTTGATCGCGCCCGCAGGCTGGGTGAAGATGGCGTTGCCCTTTTCAAGCTTTTCGAAGGTTCGAAAAACCTTATCGCAGGTGTCGTATCCGTAGATGGTAGAGACCAGGGAATCGGGGTTCGCCAGAGCCGCGGGCAAGCCCTTGATGCTGCCATAGTCGATGTTGATGCCAGGAGCAACAACGAGCTGCTCATAACCGAGCTCATCGCCGTTACCCAACTTGACAATGTTGTCCTCTGGCTTAAAGGTGCTGACACTTTGCTGGTAGAACTTGAGTTTGGGGTCAATCAAACTGTCAAGAGGCCGTTTCAAGTCCTCCTTGTTCTTGAGACCACCACCAACAAGGGTCCAGCCAGGCTGGTAGTGATGCCAGGTCGCTGGGTCAACAACGGCCACATCGTCCTGCACGAACTTGCCAGTGCGCAGGAGCTGATGGCTGATGGCCAGACCGGCACTGCCACCACCAACTACCACGACCTTGTGGCTCCGAGCGGCGGAGCTCACGGGGGACGCGGTTGCGAGATTCCGGGTCAGCTGGACGTTGCGCGGAGTCGCATCCGCCCGGCAGATGTGGCGAGCGGCCGAAGCCGCACGGCTTGCAAACATTTTGGAGGACGAATGAAGGGCGGAGATGTCGTGGGCTAGTGCCAGTTCGGATGGAAGGATGAAAGATGGCACAGCGCTGGGTGACTGATGGAATTGAGAGGCCGAAAATTGGGGTGCGGCGATCACCATGAATGGAGAAACAGAAAACGCCGAACCGAAACTTAAAAAACGGCTCGATGGGCGGGTCCCATTCCACTTATCTCTGCTTCAATTGGCGAATGGGACACAGCTACAGACAAGCCGCTCCGACCGCCGACAGCCGCCACCTTGCCGATCAAAACTCGCTCACTCCCCGACAATGACGTGATATCTTTCCCACTACGTTCCCGGGTCACCGGCTGGTCGGCGACGTGATCCCCGAGCTTGAATGTGGATCGCCGACCGGCACGCCGGGCACCGGGACACATGTGGGCTCGTACTGTCGTCCAATGTCTGACTCTTAAAGGTTCATTACCCCCTTCTTCACCTTTTAGTCGAGCCGTTGCCACCGTTTGTCTCCCGAACCTGTTGTGGCTATTTCGTTCCATGAACAACTTCTCCTTTTCCTGACATGAAGTCATTGCGATCTCATACGGCCTGCAGCTTGACAACGGTAGCAAGACCATGCATCAGAATTCGGGTCACTGGTGCCTTATTTGGTCGCTGTCATCACACCAACTCCGCCTTGGAGGGATTGGAGGGAAGGACCACTGGCGCCGCAAATTCCCCGGGAAATTCAGTCATCGCGAGGTGTTCTTCGTCGCCGAGAGCCTCGACTATGCTTTGGCAAGCGCAAACTTCACCCTATGCTAGGCACGTCACATTTCCTTCATCGCGTCTCCCCTCGGGAGACAGCGAATCGGGTGCAACCATACAGCACGCGAGGCTCTTTGGCACCAAGCCCTATTATTCACGATGTTTTTGAGGCCAAGACTGGGACGTGGCAGTACGTTGTTGCCGATCCATCAACCTTGCATGCCGTCATCATCGACCCGGTTCTGGACTACGACAGAGAGACGCAGGTTATTACCACAGTCTCCGCCGACAAATTGCTCTCGTTAGTGGACGGCAAGAATTATACGGTCGTCAAAATACTTGAAACACATGTTCACGCGGACCACCTCACGGCAGCATCATACCTACAGAAACGGCTTGAGAATAAGCAAGGGATGAAGCCTTCTATAGGTATCGGACGACGCATCAGCCAAGTTCAAACGCTCTTCGGTCAGAGATATGGCGTTCCTAGTGAAGAATGTGAAGGCGTCTTCGACAAGCTGTTTGAGGACGACGAAACCTTCAATATCGGTGTGCTCCACGCCACGGCCATCCATCTCCCAGGCCACACTCCAGATCACTTGGGCTATAAGATTGGAGGTTAGGCCTCAAGGCAAACTGTGTCCAATTTGAGTTTTGCTGATGTGGTTTTTAGATAACATTTTTTGCGGCGATTCACTTTTCCACGTGGACATTGGCACGGCACGGTGCGACTTCCCCGGTGGCAGCGCCAACAGCCTCTATCACTCGGGACGTAGACTTTTGATGTTTCCAGACGATTTCAAAATCTGGACTGGCCACGATTATCCCCCTGGGGACCGTGTTGAGCCCGTGCCTTGGATGACTGTCCGAGATCACAAAGCGCATAACCAGCATTTGAGAGACGGCGTGACGGAGGAGGAGTTTGTCGCTCGCCGGAGAGAAAGAGACGCTATGCTGGGGGAGCCAAAATTACTTCACCAGTCTTTGCAAACGAATATTCGAGCTGGACGTTTACCAAAGCCAACAGAATCGGGGCATAGGATGTTGCGATTACCACTCAGGCTCGGGACCTTGCAATGGTAGCACGTTTTAAATTTCCTTCGGCATCCTGTAGTTCAATTGAATACCTTGCATCAAGTCGCCTTACTCGGTACTTGAAGGCGGTTTGTTATAAGCTGAGCACCATACTCACACATTCTGCCCTTGAAGGGCACTTGTCGCATTTTTGAATTGGTCTGTTTCACTGTTGTTAGAGCAGACGTGGGCGTCCGTCATGGAAAACTATGCTGGTGGTCAAGCCGCAAACATAGCCGAGGAGCGATCACAGTCGATGAATGTGGTGTTCGTCTCACCAACGGGCACTCTAAAAGCCGCAACATCCAGGGGAAAGTGGAGGAATCAGGATAAAAATTTATCAAATCATCTGTCACAGAGTTCAGGCCGGTGGTCGGAAACAGAATTTGTCTATGCGCAGCCGATTCGCCGAACCTGAGTTTGGGCCGCCCCGGCCGCTTTGGTTTCACATGCCGGCAAAGACATCAGATGAGAACCGATCACACACAAAGAACCTCAGTCATCATCCATGCGTCGGCTAGATTGCCGGGGGATGTAACCTCAGGAACATCGGATTGTGCCAGCGATCCTCGAGTTTGAGTGAGGGGACACGTCATGCTCACACCAGACGCCTAGACAGATTCCCCGCAGAGATGTAACAGATGCAAACAAAACCCCTCTTGTCTGCTCTCAGACATCTGCTCTGCCCGGTAAAATAGGCAACTGCACAAGCCAATACTAACAGGGACTCCTACAAAGTCGCGATGCCTTCGGCGTAGGCTGGGCGATGTTGATCTGTAGATCGACGAATCGACTACTATTCTTCGCCATCATTGTACACATCAATACCGATAGTTGAACGACCGTACGATCCATATGCTCCCACGATCCACAGCGCCATCATCTGCAGCCGAGAACTGCTTGGCAACGGTCACTCGGTGAGGGTGAATGGAACCTAGTACTAATGAGCCGGAACTTTGCAAACGCGACGACTACCGCGCCGCCGCCAGGATTGTCGTCAAAAGAGGCAGCCCCCCCAAAGGCCGCGAGGCTATATCCTGTACTTTCTCTCTCATCGGTCATTCTACTTCTCCTTTCGGCGGGTGCTGGGATTGCTTTGTCGGCAGTGGTGTTATTTCGAAACTTGGAGTCGACGGAGGTCCTCGACCCTTTGAGCCGAGCCGTTTTCTTCGTTGCTTCATGTATGAGCCTCGTCTATGTTCTGACGCATGTCATTGCTGCGAGAACTGCATACATCAAGAATTACGGATCGCCGAAGGTCTATGGAAAGTATGTCGCCGGGCTTGCATTTTTGGTCGCAAGGCTGGGCCTCCCTGTTTGGGTTGCTGCCATCACACTCGCCATATTTGTCGCAGTGAATGTTGGGTTGGACCTGTCAAAGGGCATTCAGGAAAATCTTCCTTGGCTTAATGTCATAATTAGCATCGCATCGTTGTAAGTCCGGGCCCACAAACCAACATCTACAACTTCACCTGACACCTGCGTAGATTTTCATTAGCAGCAGTTCTTGCGGTCATCGAAATGGCAGATCGACCTTTCGCAACCATAGGGTTATCACAGACCTGGTTCGTACGCGGGGAAGATCCACTGGCATGCCCCGATGAGGATGACATGGATCCCGCACTTGCGGAGGTAGTCTCAGTTGTGAAAGACAGAAACGTCATCCCTGTGGCCAAAGAGAAAAGCGGGAAGACGAGGCACGGGGGGCAGGAGACGCCTGACAAACGCAAGCGAAAAACCTTGACGAAGAAGAACCCCCACAAAGCTCGGGAACACAAGGTTTTGTAAGATCAAGATGCCCCAGGCCAGAAGTCAAGCCGCGAAGCTGACACAAAATCCAGACGCCATGCCAGAAGTATGTCGATGCCGACTCCTCTGAACGCCGTTTTTAGCGATCTTGCTTGCCCTCAATTGCCCGACTCCCCGGCTTTTAATACTGCCTTTGCGTGGAAACCGCCAACGAGGGAAGGAACTCCTAGAGCCGCCGGAGCTATCACTTTCGAGGACGTGGGGTCATGGAGGGAACGTGTAAGCATGCGGCAGGCGGCATCAGACATATCAACAAGCGCTTCTGCACCCACGAATGATTTAGTGCTGCCAGTTGTGCCGCATCAAGTTGAGTACTCGCCCCGCGGCCAAGCTCTCCTTGAGCAGCAAAGAAAGTATGACTTGAGAAGATGGACGGCAATCGGCATGCAATCACCACCATTCGATGGGGGCTTCCTCGACCTTCCGTTCAGGAGGCCGCTTACGCCATTAATGACGATGGAAGAAGAACAAAGACTTATGGGACGGAGGCCTTCGACGAGACATGGTGAATGGGAAGCAGGTTACCATCTGAGAATGGCACACAACAGCCGTCCAGCAAGTTCACACACGTCAAGGACATCAAGAACTTCTCGATCTTCAACAACACATTTAACGTTCTTAAACGACCCACCCTCGCTGCCGCAGGTCTCGGGTTTTCTAACTCAATCTACCGAAAACTCGACTAGTATTCGTCCTGACAGCGACGTGTTACCGAACGAAGGTCGCAGACGCCGTACGCTGTCGCATGCCCACGAGAGTCGCCATCGTACTTCGAAGGCTGACAGCCGAATTACTTCCCAAGTCTATCGCCCTTCGAGTCGGCATCCTTCGATAGCAACGCAAGAAACCCGCCCTGTCAGTCCGTCATCGACGGTCCGGTCCGATATGCACAACTTCTCCCGACCTCGGACTTCAGCTGCAGCTAGGATGCAGTCGAAGGTTGCCAAAAGATTGCGCGCGATCAAGCTGCAACAGGCCAGCGAGTCCACCGTACCGCACGCGGCGGACCAACAGACTCCTCCATCGCCAAGCACACCCGCGACGCCTGGCACTCCAAGGACTATTAGAGCAGCAGCGGTAAAAACCCTCCAAGCAAGGCTGGGAAGGAGGAACCAGCCACAGTTTCCGGTTGAAGACCAGCGTCCGCCGTCTCCAGAAACACCACGCACGGCTAGATCTACAGCTGTCAGGACTTTACAGGAAAAATTAGGAAAACGAATGATGCGACGTAACGATCAAGATGCCGGCCAAGTCGTATAGGATTCAAAAGTCACATAATAGCAATAGACAGTACAGCAAAAAATAATACATAAAAGCGATTTTACGTGTTTGAGACACTGGGTCATTTCTGCAAGCGGACGGTAAAACATCAGCTGCAAAATGAAATTATTTGACAGCTCGCCTTTGGACAAACTCGATATGACGTAGTTCTCAAAAACTTTATATGCCTTTTCTTCTTTTTTTTCGATTCTATCCATGCTGCTGAGACCTCCAGGGCCATTGTGAAATGTTCGAGATACTTGTGGACCAAATGACGATGTCGAAATCCAACCATAAACTGATACAAAAGTCGACCTTCCTTTCTGATTCCAGTTCCTTAGATGCTGATTCCCGCATGTAATATCCTCAGCGCTGATCGGATTCATCCCGCGGACTGCAGTACTCGCTTTCCTGAAAGCCAGCCTTCTCCCTCTCGTAGGTGTATGATCTATCCCAAAGCGCTGTGTCCAATCTGTCGTACAGAACATCAATCTCTCCTGACACTCCATCATCAGCCTCACGGTCTTCAACAACCTTCCATCCGGCACGGGCGAATCGCCGGCGGGCCTTATTGTTCATCCCGACAAGCCGCAGTACCATCTGCTTCCCCACATGTTGCTTTACTTCTTCCTTTAGCTCCGCCAGAGTCTGAACCCCGGTAACATCAATAAAAGGTACATGGGTCAGATCCCATACCATGACAGTCATTTGCTTGTCTGAAGGAACGACATCGCCGCGCTTCCGTAGCATCTCAATACGTTTTGCCGATGCCACACTCCAAGATCGGTCTGTTGACTTCGCCCGGCCGGCTGCTTGGGGCTCGAACTGGACCTTCACAGACTCAAGAACTGATTTCTTGACGCGACTGGCGTTGGGAAAGAAAATAGAGTCAGTGAAGCTGACCAGCATGGTATCTTCAGGAACGAATGGATTATCGGCCATTCGCGGAGAAGCTGCCTCGGCTTGTGAGACCATTCGGTTTTGGCCACATGTCGCGGAAAATGTTTTGACTTTGGGGAATGCCGACCGAACAAGAGTGTAGCCGATACTGAAAACAACAGCAAAAGCGATTCCCATTTCCGTAGACACAAAAAGTGTCACCCAAAAGGAGAGCATGGAGGCGACAAAGTCTGGGAAAGAGATGCGCCAATAACGACAGAAGAGAGAGGCGGGGCCAATGATATGGATGACAGCCATGATCTGTGAAGTTTCCGGTCAGTTACCATGACTGAAAACAGGAACACCAACTTACAATGATAGCCGATAGCGTTGCTTTGGGAATCCAGAACAAGGCTCCAGACAACTTGTAGAGAGTGAGCAGGATGAAGCCTGCGGTGAAAGCTCCACTCATCGGACTCTTTACACCGCATTCCGAGTTGACAGCCGTTCTCGACATTGCTCCTCCAACACTCATGGCACCAAACAAGCTGTTGACAGTATTGGTAACACCCAGGTAGCAAAGTTCCTGGCTCTCGTCTATAGCGTAGTTGTTCTTGCGGCCAAACGCCTTTCCGATCGCAAGATGCTCGAGGGCTGATGCGACGAGTGGGGCAACCGCCCGCGTGGTAACTTTGGAAACCAAGTCCGCGGCTGGGATTTTCGGGGCTCGCAGACCGTTGGCTTTAACTTTGCTGATGGCCCAGAGAGGGCTCTTCTTGTCTTTGTTGACCAAAAAGCTGATTGTTGTGTAGATGAACAAAATGATAACCGCTCGGCTGCTGCAGATGAACTTGATGACGGGGCTCTTTTTCCCCCACTTCTTGCCAACAAACTCCAAGATGTAAAGCATACTATGCCGCTGAACCCGATGGCGATCGTGAGTGGCTCCATCTCTGGAATTCGAGTCAGGACGTTGCTGATAATGCTGGCAGTACCAGACGGGACATCGCTGAGCCCAACTAAAGACCCAACCTGGCCAAGGAGAATGGTGATAGCGGCCGCTGATAAAAAGCCCGACAACACTGGAACGGAAATGTATTCCAGGACGAAGCCAAGCTTCAACAGTCCAACCATCAGCGAGTATATTCCAACTATGAGAGCGACGGCGGACGAGATGTCTTCGGGGGCGAATCCTTCGGTCTTAAGATCGCTGATGATTTCCGCGGTTAGCAATCCCATGATTGAGGTTGGCCCGGTAGAAAGATCTGGGAGAATACTACGTGAGCATTGGCTTGAAAAGTCAATATGGAGCTACAGTACCTTTTGATGTTCCCATGAACACATAGATAGCTGCGGGGAGCCAGCTGGAGTATAGACCGAACTCTCCAGGTATCGTCGCAATTTTGGCATATGCCAGAGCTTGAGGGATCATCATGACACCAATCGTCATTCCTGCAATAAAATCTGACAGAATCCATTTGGGGTCGTAATGAGGGAGCCATTGTACGATGGGAACCTTCTCGACAAGGTATTGACCAGTGGCAGAAGGAAGTCTAGGTATTGCAGCACCAACTTTCTTCCGCACCGTGTTGATGGTACTATCGGTCTGAAAGTCAGACTTGGCCTTCTCGATGAATTTCATGATTAGCCAACTCTGTGTTGATACTAGGTATTCAGGCAAAATCGAAGATTTGAAAGCCGTCAAATGAACGAAATAAACTGCAACCTGTGCTGTCTTTATCGGCTTGAATCAGAAAACTGAGGCGAACAGGCCGTTTTCTTGCGGTAAGATGGATGCCTTTTATCTGATGTGAGTGCCCCAAGGCGGTTTTCTTGCCGCGCGATCAGACACGCTGACTAGCCTGATAACAGCCGACAACGTCGTCCCAGATGAGGCAAGGCATTGGGATGACTGATCTCATGCATTAGACTTTAGGGTGGTTTGCGAAGCCCAGCCTGCGGCGAAGTCGTGGCAGGGACACCCATCGTGTTATAGCGTCACCCATACCTAAGGGGCTAAGAATAAAAGACGCGAACCCATGGAGGTGTACAATTGTAGTCTGATTGGCTCTTCAGCATCTGCAAGCTGCTCCTCCGATACATCTGCCGTGACTGGGGCCATTGACCTGAACGGGAGAGCAACGGCTAGCCCCCTTAAGTTTCTACTGGGTTATAAATGTCTGTTTCTTGTCAGAGGTTTCCGGCACTTGGTCCATTTGAGATATTTCACCCGGTCATGCTGCTCTTTTGATATTGCCTGCGCATGGGTTATCGCTCGAGGCCAGCCCTTAGAACCACCGGTAGATACTGATTCTTACAACGTAAATGCTGTTTGGGCGACCCCGGCACGGGGGTAGCCGACGGTTATAAGCCGTGGTGCTATTCAGGGTGGCTATGACTCAAATAGTTGTGCTTGAGTGGCTCAAGCTTCGGATGAAACAGGGAGTCCCGGCTGTACAGCAAGGCGATTGGGCTACTCACACAGCCACTCGGCAGAGAAACAAACTGGATGAAAGACATTCTAAACAAGGCGGGGTACATTTCAGCTGGTGAGGTCGCCTTATGATGTCAGGATTGCCAGTACAGTAGGAGCTGTCCACCTGAATTCGGAACGCGACTTGCCCGTGCCGGATACTGTTGCTTTAGTTATTGAGACGACCGACCTCTTCATTTCTGGATATCTAACGTGCTACCTGTAAGTCACTTGATTCGAACAACGGCTTAACGTCGGCGTGGCATACAACACTTAGAAGTGTTCATATATTCATAATATGCAATGGTTTCTAGTAGACCTCACGATTTGGTTCGAAACTGTAGGAGACTGAAATGGAACGGATCTAACGGCATATGTAGTGCTACTAATTATTCCTGAGGAGAATATCGTTGATGAGGCTCAATGCGTGCCAAGAGCTTGACCGAGAGCCAAAGCATCCGGTTCCCTCGGAGATTTTCCTCAAACCCCAGCTTTGTTATGAGAGACTGTTTATAGCTTCCTCTGCATTTCGCATTCTAGTGATCAATGTTGGTAGATCACCTGGAATCTGATTTTTTCGTCTCTGTCAGATTTTTAGCCAGAATCGTCACTCAACCTGGGAGGTTTTGTGTTCGTCACCAACGACGCAAACATTCCGCCATACTGCGTAGAAACGTGGCTAGTGACAGTCGCCGAATACCAGGGGAATCCCGAGACAACCCCAGAACCCCGAAGATGACCGGTTGGTTACTCACCTCAGGGCTTGGAGGTTATAAGGGATAGGCCAATGAAGGGTCAGAACCGGGACTATTGGAGATGCATTTCAAACTCTGCTATGACAAGCTATGGACGCTAGTGCCGTCAGACTGATATTATCCGAGAAGCGTTACAAGCATGATAGTTTGCATTAATCAGGGGCTGAAATACTACCTTGTGGAGGCTTACTCCTGAGGCGCAGAGATCCCGGGGAAAGGGCAGCAAGGATAAACCCCTCAAGTCACGGGGAAGGTATTTTATCTTTGCTCTTCCTCTCTCTAGAGAAGAGTGAAAGTAAAGCAAAGACCAAAAGACGGTTCCGAATATAACAGAGCTTGGAGCTTTTCTGCAGGCGTTGTACAAGATAACGGGCATACCCAGCAAGGAAGCCTCGACCCTGTTTGTGCGGGGTGTCCATCCCCTTGAAGACTTCTGCTTCCCCGCTCCTAGCGTATTGCTTCTCCTTATTATTACTTCTCATAAATCTAGGGCAGCGCTCCTACCTCTGAAACGTTTGTCATCAGTCTGATGGATGGGTATGAAGTTGAACGGGCACGGAAGTGGACAGGCGCAAACATCCTGTTGCCGGCGGCACATCTATGGGAACTAGACGAGCTATCATGACCACCCCCTTGACGGTTTTAATTGGATCTTAGCCGTCAAAACTTAACACGGAAGCTAATATATTTCCTAGAGCTCTCATGCTTGTTTTCCTGGCACATGACGATATGATGCGCTTCAGCTGATATTAGCATCACGATATAACCCCGCTAAACATGGGGTGATAGATTAAAGCGATCACTTTCAAATGTCAATAGCTGAGCTTTATTCAACTCGAAGAGAATCCATATACTCCCTTCCCTAGATGAACCTGGCACAGAGTTTACTGGCCTCTTATTATCGACGACGACCACGTTACCTTCAATCACGATGAAGGAAAGATTGTTTCCAGCGGACTAGAGACGGTTCTCACTCATCTCAGTTTAAATTTCCTGACATGAGTCTTCAAAACGGAAGCATATCAGCAGGCATCGCCCACAACACTTCCCGATAACGAAGATTTCGAGCGGATTACTTCGCAGCATTGCCTTACATGCTGAAATCATTCCGTTAGCGTGGCAGGTTGCATCCGGCCGGTCCAACTCGTTGTAAAGAATTCATAGATGTCACCATTAAGAGACTTACGCTGATCGTTAATGAGAACACGGATGTAGATATTGTCGTTTAATTTCTATGATTTAAAGCTCTAGCCAGAAGTGAACGCTTTGCCTGGTTTTTATGTTTGTTGCATGAGAAACGGACGACGATCATCAAGTCCGGGACTAATTCTTCATCATGGTTCTTGTCTAACAGACAGAGATTATTTATATCCAAGGCTAATTATCAATTTTCAGCAACTAGGAAGTATCAAAAGCTAGAGCAAGACTTAGTTAATATTGATCAGCTTTAGATTGATTAGAGTGAACTTACGAAAAGCTTTCATGGTAGAACCAAACCTCGTCGGCATTGCTCTTCCCCTTCATTATGTCTCTCTGCGCCTTTGCGGCACTCTGTTTTAAGTCGAAAACCATCGATGAAGGGCCACATACGACGATTCCCAACGTTCCCTCACGGCTTGCCGCTTCCTTCACTATTAACTGGAGATTCGGCCGTCCCAAATTGGTCTGTATGTCGATGCGGTCAATTGAGGATTGCCCTTCGATTGACGTTGGCTTCAAGTGTTCCATGACCCCTTCTCCCTGTCCGTTGATGGGTGATCCAGGATTTGATGACTGTGTGATAACCTTCTCCGAGGAAGCAGTTTCGTGGATGCGCACTGACGTTGGCAAAGTCTTGAGCTTCTCAGGACTTGCCTTGCGACCTCGCTCGAAGAGATCATGCAGAGCTTGACGATACCAATTTCGGAAGCCTTGGCTGCGGGAGGCTACTACCACCTCGAGCTCGGGGGAGTTCCGGCCCGCTTCATCCTGCAATCCCATGATATGTTCTATCATGGGCAAAGAGAAAGATGCGCCTGCACCGCCAGCCACAACTAGGACCCGGTCGAATCCCTGAAACCAACGACTCGTCACGCCGCCGTAGGGTCCATCTAGAAGAACAGGGATGGCTGCTCCAGGCCGTTGCTCCGCCAGCTTCGCCAACCTACCCGTTATGCCTCCCCTTGGCTGGATGTAGAATACCATCTCACTGCTCTGCCCATGCTGGGGAACCGATGAGATAGTGAAGGGATGGGCCGTTAAAGCATGTATGCCGCACGTCAAGAATCGCAAGTAGACATGCTGCCCGGGGATCCACCGAGTGTTGGTTTTGATGACGACCATGACAGAATCCGGTGTCACAAGCGATAGTGTGGCGTACTTGACGCCGTGCTCCAGATGGGTTTTGAACTGGGAGTAAAACCAGCAAAGAGCGTAGAGGACGGCCGTGGCAATGAAATAATCCCAAGAGGTGAGGCGAAAGTCGCAATGTATGAAGAAGAATATAAAGAATACAGCAGCCGCAATGTAGTGCGTAGCTTTGAAGAACTCGTAGTATCGGTCACTGTATGAGAAGACAAGTCAGAAGATTTTCAAAAAAGCAGGCGAGCAGAAGCACCCACCGAATCCAGCGAATTGACATGAAGGTCAGCCATGCCTGTGCTAAAAGGGCGATAACCCCAGTAACCCAGGTTCCACCGTCGTTCCAAGACTTGACCAAGTCTCCTTTCCAGTGATGGAATATGATGAAGGGAAAAGTATGAACAAGAGCGAGGACAAACATTGCCCAGGCTACCCAGTTGTGCCAGACGTTGAGCTTCTCGTGGGAGACACCAGTCAAGGCCGAAATAGGATTGGCCTTTGCACCAAGGACACTGGAAATATGTTAAACTCGGCCGTATCTTGCTGGTGCTTTTCCTCTTCGCTTACAACAGAAATGGCATGCAAGCTAACGCCATATATCCAGCTCGAGTAGCAATCGGTGGGGAGTTCCCGAAACTGATCTCCCTGGTGTTTGGCCAGTAGTACGGTCGAGGTCCAAGAGTCAAGGCTACTCGAAGTTAGGAAACGTTCAGTTTCCCCGTGGGCTTTGTGGGAGACTAACCAAGAAAGAAAACCGCGCCCACAGCGCCCAGCATGTATGCAGCCAAAGACTGGGTACTCCAAGATCCCAACCGCCAGCTTTTGTAGGAAATGAACCGCCCCAACGACACAAGGCGCAGCCAGACTGCGTTACGCCGTATCGAACTTGGCGCGTAGACTGTCGCAATGCGACAGATGGCAACCAGAAGAATTGCGGTAAGAAAGAAGGCCGTTGTCGGAAGACCGTATCGATGATCAGCCTCGTACCAAAAAACCCAATACTGAGTCTTGTACGCGCACTGTTCGGGCGTCATGGAGCACATGCCTGCATCGCGGCTCGAGTGCAGCATGACTGGCTGGTCCAGCCAAGGCAGAGACATTTTGGTCGAAAGACTTGACGGTTCAAAGATTGCCGTTCAAGTTGCGGATGTGCACTCCAGCCAGACCAAAATGAAGATTGGGAGTTGAGGCGGTTTAATGTCGAGGAAGCGAAAAGACCCACGCAACTAATTAGCTCGGATGACTGATCTGTCGAGGATAACGTAGCAGTCTGCTGCCAATCGCACATCTCGGATTGCCAAACGCTGGAGAAGATACATTTCGTATCGAGAGAGAATGATTACCTTTGTGAGCGCGTTTCGATCCACGGCGCTGGTAATCCTTTGATGCGTATTTCAGGGACTTGAGCGAGTTTGAGCGCATTTCCGAAGCGGTTTTCCGGCACTCCATTGCCGGATTGCTACCGTTCCATCCCAAATCAGCTGGAAGGAGGTCTCCTATTGGTCTAAATGCTAAGTAGTGGTGATCGCCACATGAATAATGGATTCAATATCGGTGTTTTGACTCCCCCCCACTATCCCGTTTCTGCCCCCCGTTCGCGGGACTTAATTGCCGTATCATCCTTCGTGGTCTGAGGAAAACTTGCTCATATTGTGCGGCGATCCACCATGCCAATTTCAAAAAGCAACCTTTGGGGCGGTCTTTGATTACAAAATGGTGCCTAGACAAAAGGGATCACGTTTTCGTCACTGAGAGCAAAGTTCGCAGGGCCGGTCATCTACTAGGTATCCATCAAGTCAGCATAGCAGGAACACTGCATCGGCGAATACGGCTCTCCAGACGAAAGCACGAACGAAAATCTCATCCGAAGCAACCAGATCGAGAGACTGCCACGATGGACATGACCCACGCAACCAGCACCGCCATGGCGATGGCTACCTCGACCAGCATGGCCTCCAGCGACATGTCCGGCATGTCCATGTCAATGTCTGAGATGGCCATGACCTTCTTCGAAGCCTTTCAAACCCCCTTGTTCTCTAGTACTTGGACGCCTACAAGCAAAGGCGAATATGCCGGCACTTGCATTTTTCTTATTGCTTTGGCCTCTATGCTGCGCCTACTCCTGGCACTGAAGCCGATTTTGGAACAACGGTTCTGGAAAAACAATCCCACCTACGATTCGGACAAACAACGCCTGACGTCGCAACAATCTGGGAACAATGTTGAACCGGGAATGGCTCCTTCGGTAGTCCGTAGAGATGTCGTCGGACGATGGAGAGGATGGCGAGCAGGTCCAGCCGCAGCAAGAGCGACATACGAAGTGATCATAGGGGGTGTTGGTTATTTGCTGTAAGCGGAACTTTTACACGCGTCTTGTTGTGATACGAGATACTAACCAGTCAACTTCTAGGATGTTGGCCATCATGACAATGAACGTTGGATATTTCCTGTCGGTTCTGGGCGGCATCTGGCTTGGCACATTCCTACTTGGTGGTCTTGCAGGTGGTAGTGCGACGATTGACTGCTGAGATATCACTTACTTCTCGGGTTCTCTGCGAAGGATGGCTGAACGGCCGGCTGCCGAGCTTGCGAGATAATACAGTGGCGAGAAAAGGTCTGTAAAAATAGAAGAGCATCCAAGAACGTGCGGCATTGCGCTTGACGAACAAATTAACCAAACTATCGTCAGGGGCCTCGACTTCTCAAAAACACAACTGAATCCAACGCTCTAGAATTCTACACAAGCCTTGCGCATTTTCCGTCTCCCATTACCTATGCCCAAATCATTCATCATGCCTCGTCCTTAGAAGCGTCTTCCTCAAACAGAACCAACACGGTGCCGGCCTTACAAATATCCTGTGGACTGTTAATCGCCGACACTTGTGGGTGAATTTGGATGACTTACGCCTTCTTTATGCGCCAGCTTCTTAATAACACCGTTTTGAGGTGACCGAATGACTGTTTCCATTTTCATAGACTCGATGCTGTTGTCATTGTCAGCTTCCGATCATGTAGGGCATCCGAAGCAGCACTTACACTACCAGAGGAGCCCCCTTGGCCACCGTCTGGCCCTCTTCAACCTCGTTCTTCAAGATTTTACAGGGCATAGGGGCCACCACTGATGCAGTCACCTCTTTCAGCCCCAGGGCCTTCTCAAACCAGCTGGGCGGCAGGAGGGAAAGCTCCGTCTTGATACCATGCTGGAAAACAACCACCTTTGTGTCTTGCTCATTTTGAATATTTTGCACCACGGTAGACTTCACTCGCTCCAAGGGGAAGTACGTCGTCAATGATCTTGTCGCTGAAGATGTTGACAGAGTTTTGCTGACGAGGTTGTCAAAGACATGCGGTGCCTCCAGGCCTTTCCTCGAGACTCGGGCACTGAATAATTGGTGCGCTGTTTGTGTGATACTGACTTCAACAACTTCACCCTCCTGCTCGCTGTAAGAGTCAAGGACTTTGAAGGCAAACTTGCGCTCCGTCAGGGTGCTTGCATCTCCAAAGCCGAGGCTAGCTCCGTGAGGACCACTTGAGCTTAATTGAGGAGACAAGGAACCTAGAGCAGCCTGTACGAAGACCTCGCTCTGGATCGGTCGCGACTTGAAGAGTTCCTCCTTCCACTTTTCGATGAACCCCGTCTCAACATCACCCTCGATGAAGGCTGGCGATCTGCATAACCGCTTAAGGAACTCGATGTTGGTGCTAAGACCCACGACCTCGTAATCACGGAGCGCGAGCTCCATCTTCCGAATGGCAGTCTCCCTGTCTTTGCCCCGCACAATGAGCTTGGCAATCATACCGTCGTAAGCTTCCGACACGGTGTCGCCCTGAACAAATCCAGCATCAATTCGAATGTCCTCGCTCGTTTGCGGGGTGGTGAGATGGATCAGTTTACCCGAGTCGGGCATGAACCCCTTTTCGGGGTTCTCGGCGTAGATGCGGGCTTCAATGGCGGCGCCATGTTGCTTGATACTCTCCATAATCTCCTCTTGCGTCATGGGCAGCTTCTCACCAGCGGCGACGCGGAACTGCCACTCGACCAGGTCCGTGCCGGTGACCATCTCACTGACGGGGTGCTCGACCTGCAGACGGGTGTTCATCTCCATGAAGTAGAACTCGCCAGTGTCCCGGTCCAGAATGAACTCGACAGTGCCAGCTCCGACGTAGTTGACAGCCAGGGCTGCTTTTCTGGCCTTCTTCCACAAGTCCAACCTCGTTTCATCGTCCAAATCCGGAGCGGGAGACTCCTCGAGGATCTTTTGGTGTCGTCTCTGGACGCTGCAGTCGCGCTCTCCCAGGGCAACGCAGTTGCCCAGCTTGTCAGCGAAGACCTGGACCTCAACATGGCGCGGCCGCACAATGTACTTCTCGACCAACATGACCTCGCCGCCCTCGCCGAAGGAAGCGCGCGCCTCGGCTCTGGCGCTGCGCAGTTGGGCGGCGAACTCATCCTCGGTCATGACGATGCGCATGCCCTTTCCGCCGCCGCCCTTGACGCTCTTCAACAGCACGGGGAACTTGATGTCCTTGGCATGCTGCAGGAGCTGTTCCTCCCCTTGCTGTGAGCCGTGATAGCCTGGAACGCACGGCACGCCGGCTGCGGTCATGATCTCTTTGCTCCGCGCTTTATCCCCCATATCGGCCATGGCCTGCGCGGGAGGCCCGACGAAGACGATGCCTTCCTGCTCGCATCTCTCGGCGAACTTTGAGTTCTCGGAGAGGAAGCCATAGCCCGGGTGCAGGGCCTGGATGCCGTGCTTCTTGGCCAGCGAGATGATGCGCTCGCCGTCGAGGTAGGCCCTCGGCTCGCCCAGGGCTAGGGAATGCGGGGAACAGGCGGCATGCTGGCTGGAGCTGTCGGGGTCGGTGTACAGTGTCGTTGTCCGGATACCAAGTCTGTCGGCGGTCTTGTGGATTCGCAGAGCAATCTCGCCGCGGTTCGCGATCAAGAGGGAGGTGATGGGGGTGATTTGGCTCGATGCCGGGACGGACTGACCGGCTGCCGAAGACAACAGGCGAGGGAGGGGGCGTACGAGCCGGTGCTGGGCCTTGATTGAACGCATGATGAGGGGCTGATAGCTGCGCGTTGAATCCTCTCCTTCAACAATCAATTGAGTCTCTAGAAGAGAGAAGAAGGCACGATGAGGCGCTGATTTCAAATGACTGAAGGGGGAGAATTGGCAGGCGGCACAACAACTTCGAGTCGGCCAGCCAGGAGCAGACCGAGGTGTTGAAGGAGCTTCGGCTTGTAGCGCATGTCTCTCAGGCTTGGGGCTGCCGATAATAGCCGTGACGCTGGAAGCCGCTGAAAGGCGACCCCAGACTCCAGCCAAGCCCGGGCCGTGGGCATCCATCCAGACGGCGATAAGATAAGAAGCCGAAAGGTCGACGTCATGCTCGCACCTTAGGTAGGTAGGTACCCACGTACCTACGGATGGGTAGGTGGGACTGGAGACTGGCCGTGGCTGCCCCGCATTAGTCATCTTCGCGACGGGTCCTTGTCTGCCCATCTTTCCGGCCGATCCAGCAGAGCTGCATTTGGAGAAGGAGCTCACAATACCACCAGCTCGACAATCACGACGGCGCCGATATGGACCAGCAAGTTCCGCTCAACTACGAGGCCTCGGCCGGCGAAACCAACAAGCAGGTCACGCCCACTCTTCCGCAAGAGGTCGTGCAATGCCTCGAGAACGCGCGATTCGTAAGCTCCGAGCTGCCCCTCCCCCTCCCCTCCTCAATCCTCGAGCTTCCATGTCGCTGACCGATCCGCGTGTCCTCTGATAGCTGCACCTCGCGACATGTACCGATAACATCCCCAACGTCTCGCTCATGAACTATACCTACCTCCCGTCCTCCAATTTCTCGGCCGGCCCCGTCATCGTCATGACCACGAACCCCGCCTCCAGGAAGACGCACAACGTTTTGTCGAACCCCAACGTGTCCCTCCTGGTCCACGACTGTATGATATCCCGAAGACACTGTCTTTCCTCGAGATAGCCCGCTGACAAACAGTTGTGTAGGGTCTTCTCACCGGCCCCCGACCTCCGGACGGCGCCCCTCCGGCGGCAGCCCGGGCCCCGAGCACCGCTCCAGTCTCGCCTCGCTGCTCCTCAACCTGAACACCGCAGCCGTCTCCAGTATCAGCGCCACGATCAACGGCACTGCGAAGCTGATCGACAACGGCTCTGACGAGGAGAAGTTCTACCGCGAAGCGCATCTCGAAAACAACACTTTTGAAGAGAGTCAAACCTTCAACCCGAGCGTGCAGGCAGAGGATGGCGGCAGGGGTTGCTTCGTTGCCGGTGAGGAGGTGCGAGTCATTGTGGTCAAGATTAAGGACGTGAGGATCAGCGATTGGAAGGGCGCCGTGCGAGACTACGTTCTCATTGAGGAGGCCGTTGCCGCTCCTCCCCAAGTTAATGGCGTGCGGTAGGATACTTCTGTAATGATACGATGTTGATGACTGCAATATTGCCCTACCTGGATAGGCTTGCGATTCGTGTTGGCAAACTCTTGTCAGCCACATGTGGGCTGCTGGTGAGGAGCACATCTCGGTGAGGGGTGTGCTAGTGCTACTTGATGATGCACTATGAAGTATACCCGTGAGTGAGCATAGCGTACGTGGTAATCTTCGCAGCGAAAGACGCGTAAGACCCTAGGAGTGCTGGATGCACTTGGGAACGAGGGTTCAGTGCCACTCAAGATAGAATACCCCATGCAACGTGACTGATCGCCAATTTGGCTCGCAACACGGCAAAAGGTTTCAACCTTGCGCCTGAAAAAGGAAAGGCCCTGCAGCTCGGGATTTGAGCTGTTGATCACGGAAATCCGACCGGTGAGTTATTTGGGCGGAAAAGGACGTACGAGGTGACCATCAACGTGCCTCCTTGTCTAGTTTCTCCGCCTATCCTCCGCACCGACAGCGAGCGGTCGTCTCGGCCCAACCCCTCTTTCCAATCATAGAACCCGGTCGTTGAGGCCATGTCGGAGGGTTAGCGGGATCGACAGACAGCCCACGTTCTTCGGGAAGTGTCCGGCAACTCAACTTCTTTTTTGAGGCGACGCAGAAGTGTGGTGTAGGGTGGGCCACAGCGTGAAGGAGGGTTTGCATGCAGACGGGCGAGGGTCTGCTACAGTGAGGGAGACATTGCCTACCTTGCACAGCGATGCAGGCGATTAAACTACGGCAGTAGACCATGCAACAGCGGAAGGCAAGGGTGAAACATCCAGGGATCAAGGCCACTCGGGAGGTTCTGCGACGGGTTGACACTCGGCACACTGTTTTGAGCTTGGTCGATCTTTAAGCGTGTCGAGAACAAGGAGAGGCCAATGAGGCGAACACCAAAACAAGGACATGGAGGGCATGGAGCATGTGCGTGTCGGCCGAGGAAAGCCCGAATCATTTCAGGTCCTCATAGACCGATCGAGGGCATGTCGGCAAATGGTGTTGCGCCTGCAATTGCGGCTGCATGTCACCAAGTCTAGCTTGTAACATTGGCGAGGACCATCAGAGGATGAGTTACTAACGCTGGATTTGTTTCACTGCGGCATAATGGTAAGCGTCTATTAGGTAGTAGTAATAGTCTTGGTCGTGGGAAAGACGTCTATAGTTGGCGATAAGCAGGTCATCGCAGAATCTCATGATTGCATTGGCTTCCTGGCCGTAACAAAGGACCTGGACGAGCACAGTGTCAGCTTCCGTCAAGCCCTCCAACGTGTCTGTCAGGGTCAACTTACACCTTTCCGTATGCCTCATTCGATGTATCGCGCGACTCCTTGTGGACTCTCTGCAAGAGGGCCCGGGTATCATTCTCGTCCCATCCTCCCTTGGCAAACACGGCCAGCGAGTAGTTCTCCAACCCTGGTGGCGGTCAGCAGCTGCGCATTCACCAGCAAATAAGGGCAACCGACCGTATTCTAGCATCTGAGCAAATTGAGCGCCCTTCCTGACCATTTTCTCGTCGTGGCCGACAGCTTGAATGGGCACCAAGTCCGACCAGCGGCCCACCTTCTCGAAGCCCACGTCCGAGAGGATGGCCGGGATTTTGGGTATAGGATCAAAATCGACACCCGCAATCTGCGCCATCTGCGCAAAGCGCACCTCAAATTCGCGGCAGGCGGTCATGGGGCCCCTCTTCTCCTCTTCTTCATCGCCGGCCGCCGAGGGCTCGTCCCCGCTGCTGTCGATCAGATCAAAGTACCGCGTCCTCACCTCGGAGAACTCGACCTGCCCGCCGGGCTTGAGGTGCTCAAAAGCCTGCTGAAACAGCGTCTTCCAGTCCGGGACGCCTCCGCCAACAAGGTTGCGCATGTGCACGAAGTCGAGGCTGTTCTTCTCCCGGGCCCAGATGTCTGTCGCGTCTTCAACCTCAAAGCTGACGTTGGGCGGCACGTTGGTAGGTAGGAGTGCGGCAGAAATGTCGACGCCCATGATCTTGGCCAAGGGGTACTGCTGGGCCATCTCCACAGCCCAGTTACCCGTGCCGGAACCTACATCGAGGATGTTGAGGGGCCTGTCTTTGGGCAGCTTGGTCGCTGTTAGGCCACCTTCGAGACAAAGCTTGAAGAGCTGGTGTTGAATCTCAAGACGAGCGCGCTCAGACTCGTCGTTGGGCATGAGTAACAGACCAGAACCGTGGTAGGTGTGGCCGTAGGCGCGAATGGGCGGGAGTTCATCGACCGAGACGGAGCTGTAATCCGACCCTGCATCCGAATCTTCATCGTCGTCTTCCTCGTCCTCGTCGGCATCCGCCGCACGCGCCTGGGCAGCGGTACTATGCCGCGAATGTCTCCTCCGGCTCTTGTGGTCTTCCCGGTCCTTCGTCGCACCGACGCGGTCGGCTCTGTGTCCGGCGCTATCGCCGACACCGGGGTCTCCGGCCGCAGCATCCACGTCTTCACCCATGGAAATGTTCCAGTTGAGGGTACGTGCGAATTGGAGCAGCTTCGAAGTGTCGGCCGATGTTGTGGAGCGCGGCGTCGACTTTCTCGCGGAACGATGATTTTGTTTCCTCGTTTCCTCACCTTTGTTCACTCTCGTCCTCCTTTTCCCTTTGGAAAGCCGACGCACTGCGCTAGTGGGCTGGCACTTCCGAAATGGTGCTCGTGGGCCTTGGCGTACGACAGACGCACGTGGAATGGCTTGGGAATTTCTCCGAGAGGAAGAAAGGGAATGCTGAAAAAGAAAGACGCCGAGTCCGTGTGTTGAGGGCGGGGAAGACGGGTTGTGGCCGTCAACCAGATAGGGGCGGGCGGATACCTTTATTCCAATCTGGGGTAATGCAATCGATAGTTGGGAGAGAGCACCCAGACACAGAGGGCAAGGAGAGACCCGTTTTGTTTCAATGTCCTTAAATAAAGGGACGGGAAGGTGGACAAAGGACCCAGGGCCGCCTGCGCAGTGTAGTTACAGGACGGACGAGATAGGAAAGGCCAATATCCGACTGAGAGGGAGGGTAAGAGGAAAGAAAGAGGAGGGCAAGGGGATCTGGCTATGAAGGGACTGAGAGCGAGTGACTCTTAGCGGTTGGCCGCCGCGGAGACTGGACAGGACTTTGTCTCGACGGGACTTGGATTTGAACGCGGACTTGGACTGGAGGCGGATGGACCTCCACGTCCCTTTTCTGCTTGCCGGGACCTGACGCCATCAAATCACACTTGGATCCTGGTCGGAGCACTTGGCCCCAACGAGAGCGAGAGGGGAGCAGCGGCAACGGGCGACGTCCATGGACGCCATGGGTGCCGGGGATGGGCCATGGAACGTGGGACGTGGGTGCCGCCCGGGGCACATGAAAATCACGGGAGGGATGTTGATTGACATGGAGGGAGGAGAGGAAGAAAAAAAAAATTGTTCGAGAACCTCCGAAAAAAAGATGCACATGCAGCGAGGGGGAGAAGAAAGAATGGGGCGGTTGGGCTGTGGCTGGCACGTCCGGTGCAGCTTGCAGGAGAGCATCTACACTGTAACCCAAGCCAAGAGGGCCTCCCTGGCTACAAGGCACCGTACGGTAAGGTACGGAACCTGGCCTGCCCTGTTCACCGCAAGGATGAGCTGCAGGGAAGCAGGAAAGAAACAGCAAAAGGATGGACGACAGTACGGATACATTACGATGTAGTGTACAGGGCAGGCATGTGGCATGCAGCATGGGGCATGGCGGCAGCTTAGATAGGGCACGCACGGCTTCGAGCGTTTACGGCGTATGATGAGTGCCATCGTGTCGAGAGCCAGAATTTGAAATGAGATCGTCAGGGCAAGGAACTCTGGCCCAGGAACGGGTCGAGCAGTGAGGCAAAAGACGCAGACTCAAGTCATGATGGCAGGACAAATCCCGGCCGAGCAACGATTCACCATGCCACTTTGCGGCCGGGGACAGAAAGCCCCCCCTTTCCCCAGCGATCTTGTCTGGTTGCGTACGTATGCCATCTATCTCATCTTCGATTCCATGTTTATCCGTACATGGGATCCCTCTCTTCGCCGTGACATTAAGGTAAATCCCATGTCCCCCCATCCCATCCCGCCTACGTCGTCTCACCCCGGGCCTTAGTAGGGCCATCACGCTGCACCTTGTTCCAACCTCGCGGCGTTGCTACTTACCTAGACGGGGCGGACAAAGAGCCGTGTTGGTCGAGTCGACGACGGATCCAAGCTCAACGAGGCATTCACTTCACCGTTTCGCCCGCCTCGATACTTGCTACACGGGCACTAACCGGTCACCGCCAACGGTCAAATACCACCCAACCAAGCGCGGAATGTTCACTTCGTGGCGGGATGCAACCTTGGCTCAGCAGGCCCATTCTTCAGGACACTCTAGTGGCCAACTAGAGGGCGAGTCCCCCTGGTCTTCAACTGAATAGTCCCACAGCAAAGATCGCTGGTTCCCTGCCGCAATTCTGCAGGAAGCCCGGCCCGAAGCGGTAGGCCACCACGAGGGCCTCACGCCAAAGGCACCGGCGGCTGCTTGCTTGACGGATGGATGGGCGTCCTGCTTCAGTCTCACAGTGCCTTGAGTGGTGTAATTACAATCCCCCCTCGGATCGACTAGCGTACGGTAGTAGCACTAATACTCGCGGCCACTCCCCGATAGATGAGAGCTTGCGAAATGCGAGCGTGAGGGCGACTTGCCTAGCCTGGGAGCCCCAACCGCCCAGGGTGCCACGCTACAGCTGCCTGTCAAAATGCGGTGATGCGGTGCCCATGCCCTCACAGAAGCCGGACACGGACACGGAGTTGGGAAATGAAATTTGACGAGATGAAATATGGGGGCTGCCTTGGACGATGCGGTGAGGCAATGGTTCAATAGTCCTGTTCCAACAGAGACGTGACTTTCTCAGTTCCCCGTAGCTCTTCTCATCAGTCCTTTTTTGGTTTTGACTTGCCATGACATGTTTGACAGATGGGGTCCGAAGCTTTGACAGGTCCCAATTTCATCCCACCTGGACGCCGCAGGTAGCTCTCGCTGATACTCCGGCGAAATTGCCTCACGAGGGGCACCACCCCGTCCCGGCACCTGTCTCGTTCGGTCAACTTGGTCGACTTTCCTCGACCAACATCGTTCGAGTTGGCCGCCAGTCTCGCCCATCTGCGCCGTCTCTCACGAGGACATGACGAAACACCCCGCCGCCTTGTCCACCTTGGGCTACTTCGTGCGTCGGAGCTTCCGGTGGTGGAGGCGCAGCTCGCCGTTACATTGCTTGCGAAGAGGAGGGGCAGCCAACACGCACAAAGTTGAGCCTCTCTCTTGACTCACGTCTCCGGCTTGTCACGGGTGGCCTTCTCACCGACTTGCACCCGAGGCCAATAAGGGGCCATCTTTTCCACTGTTGCCAACCAACAACGTTCAATACTGCGTCCCGTCACATCACTCGCATGCACGAGAAAGAGGGAGTCCGGCGACATGCGAGAACGCGTCTCATCACAGGCTCTTCGGCGGCTCAACACCTGGACGGTGTCAATGGTTCGCTCGCCCGCGATGGGGCCTGCAACACGGCACCAATCCGTCACAAAAGGCGCATCCGATACCACCAATCAAGGTCACTGCCGCGGCATCTCATTCCGCACATGGCAAACTTTGCGCCAATTTCTCTGCTCTCTGTTTGGGCAGAAACGAAAGATCCAAATTGCCGCAGACGCTGCTGCATGTATCGATACGTCGGCATTTGAAGAGGGTATCTAGATAGGGCACCTTGTGGGAGAGCCAAGGCAGGTAGGTGGGGAGGGATGCGACAGCCGAGGCGCAGTGGGGGACGCCAGCTCATCTCCCCGCTCACTCCAGTCAGGACAAGGGCAAGCTGCGTGGCCCGCGAGCTCCATAGTCGCGTGGCTTGACGTGTTTCCCGCGCTGATGCGATGTGATGTGAAATGTCCAAAAATCCTAGCAATGACTGAAAGGAACATGCTCCGCCAAACAGCGGACGTTTATACCGTTTCGATGTACCGCTTGACCTCCCTGCACGAGATTAGCGTTAGCTAATTTCATCAAATCATTGCCAACCTGGACCGTCGCCCGTGGTTGTTCATCAGAGATGAGTACGCACCAATCCGTCACGGCCTCTTCCCAGAGGCGAATTTCGTGGTCTCTCGTTCCTCCGTAGTGGTCGACAAAGTCGTCGCCGAACACTTCTCTTGCTATGCTCTCCTCACGAGTGAATCGGTCGTTCGCCTCACGCAGGCTCTTGGCGAGTCTCGTGCCCTTGTCGCTCTGCCCGCCGATCTCCTCGCCTTTGCCCAGCGGCGGGCACGGAATCTCGAGTTTCTTCTCAACACCCCGCCATCCGAGCGCAAGGATCGCTGCCAGGACAAAGTACGGGTTGGTGTCGGCTCCGGGAACACGAACTTCGAATCGGGTCGCCCCAGGCTTGGACGTCGGGGGAGCGATCAAACGGATGGATGCGGCTCGGTGCTCCAGGCCCCAAGAAACCGTCACCGGTGCCCAGAAGTTCTCAACCAGCCGCTTGTACGAGTTGATGGTGGGGGCCAACAGCGGCATGATATCTGGGAGGCCCTCCAGAAGGCCTGCCAGGAAGTGCCGGCCCAGATCAGAGAGCCCGGCAACGTCCGGGTACGGGGGGTTCTCGTCCTTGGTCTCTCTGGCAAAGAGGTTCTTGCCGTACTTGTCGACGATGGAGACGTGCATATGACCGCTGTTTCCGGGCAGGCCTTGCTTCGGCTTGGCCATGAAGCACGGGGTGATGCCGTACTTGGTGGCGACCGACTTGACAACGTATCTACGGTCACACGCGGTTAGCCTAGGTGTCGGGGGCCTATTTGCGCTGTCTTACTTGAACAAGCTGGCCCTGTCCGCCATTTGCTGGATCTCGCCGAACTCGAGCGCCGCCTCAAAGACGCCAGGACCACTCTCGGTGTGCCATCCCTCGATATCGCACCTAAAGGCGGCGCAAGACTCAAAGACATCGTAGAAGTAGTCCTTGTTGTGCACCGTCCTGGTCAAGCTGTATCCAAACATGCCCTCAGTCAGGGACGGCAGAGCCTGGGGAGGGTTCTCTTGCAGGTATCCGGCCGTGGAGCTCGGGGCGTCGGAGGAGCGGGCGGGCGTCTTGAACTGGTAGAACTCGTACTCGGCTGGGAAGAAGCAGTTGCGGTTAGCCATGCTTGCCACGTTGGGATCCCGCGACGGGTCTCGGACAACTCACCTCCAGCCATGGCACCGTAGCCCTTGGCCTGGATCTTTTCCAGCGCAGTCTTCAGCAGGCCGCGAGGGCAAGCGCAAATGGGCTTCTCGGTGTCGGGGTCGAAGAAGCTGACGAGGAAGAAGGGCACGTTGTCCTCCCAGGGGATGCGGCGGAAGCTGGAGAGGTCGGGGATGGCAATGAGGTCGTGGTAGCCATTCTCGGCGTTGCTGATCTTGAGCTCCTTGATGTACGTCATATCGTGCATGTCCCAGCCGAAAATGACGGAGCAGAAGCCGAAGCCCGACTTTGCAATGGACAGGAACTTGTTCTTGGACACGAGCTTGCCGCGCAACATGCCATCGACATCGATGCCGGCCAGCTTGACCTTGTTGTCATTCTTGAGAAGCTCGGGGAGCGACTCGACGGTGATGTGCTCGGGAGACATGGCGGACGGGCGCGGGCAACGGGCGAGGGCGAAAACGAGAGGGAGCTGTCAATTGACTTTGGGATGACGGCGGATGGGACGAAAGACTCGCGAGGGGCGTTCAGCAGATCTGGCGGGGTAGCGCGTGTTGGCTGTATCTCGGTGTCTGTGTCTCTGTCTCTTTGCCAGTCCTCTGCGTGCGCGACCGGGTGTTGTGTTGCGGGTTTGGGACAACAATATGAGAGGAGCAAGAAGGCAGGAGCTGGTCAGACGGACGTCGAGGCGAGGCAAGGACAGATGAGGCCGAGGCAGGACGGGACTGGACTGGACTGGACTGGACTGGACTGGACACGAGGCCGAACCGGACGGATCGTGGGGCTTGGATTGGATTCCAAAGGGGACCTGACGCTGTTGGGGGGCTGTTTACTTGGTTCCAGCTTCCCAGGTCCCCCGTGCGTGCAGCAGCGGGTGTGGATGCTTCACCGATAAGCAGCTGCGCCGGCCAATGGGAGGCCGCGATTTGGCGTGGGTGAGGGTGGCATCGGCCCGGGGGATGGGAGTTTGGAACGGAATGAGGTGCTCAGCAGCAACTGATGCAGCGGCCTCAGGGCCTTGTCCTCAGGCCACGCCTTCCATGGATGCGTGCGTGCCCTGCTCTGCGCTGCTGTCAAGCTTTCGACAGCTCCATGTTGCATGTCTGGTGTTGTCATGGGTTCTGTATCCTGGCACTCGCGCACTTTAGCAGGCACGTTAGGAGGTGTTAGCTGTCGCTGACGGAAGTTGGTCACTGGGGCAGCTGCCTCCCGCCGGCTTGAAGCGGGGAATGCTTGCTAGGACGGCACAACACGGCACCAATCAGCAGCTTACGTAAGACAGTGGCTGGCAGGAACCTGCGTCATTGACGCCGAGACTGAAAAATGCACGGACCATGTCATTGTCATGTAGTGTACTAGCCACTCCACAGATGTCGCAGCACTGAGTCGGTGGTTTCCGGCATCGACGAGCAAGGTACTATCCAGCGTCGAGACATGGCAGGTGCCCTTTGGTAGAGGCAGGAAAGGGCAGTGACGCCGTTGCGGGAGCGTCTCGGCCAATGGATGCATCCAATGGGGCACAAACACCAACAAAAAAATATTTCTCGCAACGGCTGTCAGCTTCCTCATTCAAACCTGTCTCCGGCCCGGGTCTTTCTTCAAGCCTCCGTCCAGGCCTGCCCGAGTCATCGACCTACCTACACGATGCACACGACCCGGCCGGGGACGTTTTCAGCTGGCGGCTCGCCTTGCCGGCCGTGCCAGCCTCTTTGCACCCGATGGCACCAGATCGACTTCAAAGGAACATCCCCGAAGCCAGATCTCTGGTCTGATGGCCAGATCCTCCACTCCGAATGCCGACAACGGGACGGCGATGGGGAAGGACCCCTTTTCGCACTCCACACTAGATACAGGAGAAAACACTCGGTCACGACGCCATGTGTAATGTGTGCTGATAATACCCTTTTCAGTCTACCGCCAGTCTATCGGCCCTCGACTGGACCGCCGACTGCGACGACATTACTCAAGCCACGATGCCTTCATGTCCATCTTCATCTCCGCCACTGCTCGGCCAGTACGCCGAGCACAGTGTGGCCACCGCCGCCGGCATCACAGGAACGTCAGGTGCGGTTGGTAACGCAGTTCATCGCACGCCCGAGAGACAGCCAGCGATGCTGCCAGGCGTCCCCGTCCACGAATCGCGTATTTGTGAATGGTAATGGATTGTCCGGCCCGCTCGGAGTTCGACACCACATGGACGTTTGTCATTGCCCGTTGGCAGCCAAGCCGCCCACATGACGATACACTGTAGCACAGCTGAGGGGTGGAGGGGCTCGACCAGACCGCCTCGCCTCGCCTCGCCTGCACATCTCCTCCTCCTCCTCCTCTTTCCGGCTGCTACGTCCAACACACCTGGTGCACTGCATTCTGCCGCCAGGCGCAGTGGCAACGTCCAGTGTCTGATCACTCAGACAGCGTCTGTGCTCTTCTTCTTCTCTTCCTCTCGGGTACTTTTACGTCTACCCTAGCCTCGAGTGTCTTGCCCTGCTTCGATTGGCCTGGCGTAGGCTTAGCTTAGCTCGACCCCGAGATGCACATGCGGATGCACCTAGGGCCTTTTCTTCTTGTCTTTGTTTCTCAACTGGAGAAGTATGACGGAGATCCCAAGATAAGATTGTTTACAAAAAGATACGGGGACCTAGTATAGAGACGACCCCCGGGGTACCTACCAACCTGAGGTATCCTCTTACTTACACGGTCTCTCACTCATGCCCCCCCTCTTGCGGTTCTCTCACTGTGTTCCACCCTCTCCGAGTCTGTTCCCCTCCCCCTCTATCAGCGACGGAGGGGTTGGTTCCTGACCTCACCTCCCCTCCCGTCATGCCGCTCGCCGCCCAGGCCAACCCGGGCGGACCCACAGATAAGAGATAACGCGATATCGGAGTTGCAGCCGTCGACACCTCCTCCTGTTCCGCCTTTGGCATATTCCATGCTTGCGGTGCAGCTCCCTCGTCGTGGGCCCGACGAATGGTTTGCATTTCCGACGAGAGTGATGGGGGCACTGGAGCCTTGGATCCCGATGCAAACGGACCGCGCCATGGGAAGTCGCACGGCGGGCTCTCTCGCGAGAGTCACGTCTCATCTCCCGGCGGAATAGTTCACGATGCGCCGTTGTCGGATCTGCCTCGCTCTTGCCCGCCTGCGCAGGTTCCATGCGGTTTCGAACGCATGAGGCGAGCACCACCTCCGCTAATCGAGGGCTACCTGAGGAAGGGGCTGATGTGTGCCATGTATCCCGATATGTATCCGCGTCCGCTCCCGCACGCGCCTTGTCCTTGTATCCAGTGCCTACTCCGTGTATATCTCTGTGTCTATCTTTGCGGGTGAGCTAAGGCAGGACACGGCAGGGAGGGCACGGCAGGTGTCATTATCTATCAGGCTATCTATCGTAAGCCACGGATGGTGGCCGGGCCAGGAGAAGGGGGCCTGGACCCCGGATTTCCTTGACTCATCTCTTGTCTGGCGACCGTCGTGCCCGTTGCCCGTCCCTCGTCGCCCCTTCTCGGGATCCATCCTGCTAAACCAACCCCGTCCTGGCCCGGCCTGGTTTAAACAGTATTCCTCTTCCTGTCGTGAACCGGCCGGAATCTCTTCCTTCTTTTCACTCCAGACACCAGCCCACAGACTTTGTACCACGCGGACGCCGCCCTTCGACGTCCCCTCTCCTCGCGACCCCAACTCATCCGTCCGCCGCATCGCGCAACAGCCTGCGATCCAGCATCACAACCACACACAGCCCGCCGACCGAAGCTGACAAGATGGGTTCCATTCCTGGCGAAATTTCAGGAAGACTGGCTGGCAAGAATGCCGTCGTCACCGGTGCTGCCGGGTAAGCAAGAAATCCCCCTCCCAGGCCGCCGGGCCGCCTTATCTGGGGCGGCGCATCCAGACGAGGCCCAATGGCTGGGCGTTGTCGCGATGTGCAGCGCCAGACACACACACACACACACACACACACCAAAATGTCGACACACAAGAGGCTGACGCGCGATTCTCGCCCGCACGCAGAGGCATTGGTCTCGAGACCAGCATTCTCTTTGCAAAGGAAGGCGCCAGCGTCATGATGGCCGACATTTCTGCTCCCGCCCTGGACAAGGCCAAGGCCAAGGTGCTCCAGCTCATCCCGTCGGCCAAGGTCGACACCAAGGTACGTTGAGTGTATACACACCTGCACCACCTACACCTCCGCCTGCGCACGACCGCACCGCACCGCACCGCCCATCCGCATTGCGAATGAGAGGCCTTGGAAGATTCCATTCCCGCCCCTCCGATAACCCGCCGAGTCAACCACAAACACGTTGCACCACACCACACCGCGTTCCCAAATTTCTGTCCTCTGCCCAAAAAAAAATTACCCCGCCATTGCCCCGCCATCCCTCCGCCATTCGCGCCTTGTGACACCTCCCAATTGGGGGCACACGAAACCATCGCGAGATACCCCATACCCATACACATACACATACACATACTCGCAACTTGGTGTCGCTGACTGTCGGGGTGTCCCCCACCAACAGCTCTGCGATGTCTCCAAGGAGGACCAGGTCAAGGCCCTCGTCGAGTCCGTCGACCCCTGGGGCGGCGTCGACGTCATGTTCAACAACGCCGGCATCATGCACGCCCGCGACGACGACGCCGTCAACACCCCCGAGGAGATCTGGGACCTGACCCAGAACATCAACGTCAAGGGCGTCTGGTTCGGCAGCAAGCACGCCGTGCTGGCCCTCCGCCGCGCCGGCAAGAAGAAGGGCTCCATCATCAACACCGCCTCCGTCGTCGCCCTCGTCGGCGCCGCCACCCCCCAGCTCGCCTACACCGCCTCCAAGGGCGCCGTCCTCGCCCTCACCCGCGAGCTGGCCATGGTCCACGCCCGCGAGGGCTTCCGCTTCAACTCGCTGTGCCCCGCGCCCCTCAACACCCCGCTGCTGCAGGACTGGCTCGGCGACGACATCCCCAAGCGCATGCGCCGCGAGGTCCACTTCCCCACCGGCCGCTTCGGCGAGGCCGTCGAGCAGGCCCAGGCCGTCCTCTTCCTCGCCTCCGACGAGGCGAGCTTCGTCAACGGCCACGACATGGTCGTCGACGGCGGCATGACCAAGGCCTACGTCACCCCCGAGGGCCCTCCGCTGGCCGCCCCCGTCAACAACGCCAGCCGCGCTACTCTCGAGTAAACGACAGATGAGGCTGGCTGGCTGGCTGGCTGACGGACCGGTCCGATTTCCCATAAATAACAATTACACACAAAGGCATTGGAGTTAGGGGCGCTGGGTCAAAGAGCTTGCGGGACACGGTTGATGGTCATGATGATGAAACTGTGAATAGACAATTGACATGCTTTGCCGTTCATTGGGGATTCTTGTCGCGTGACGATGCATCATGGTGCGCAGGTCAGGGGCACGGGGGGGGTTGCTCTTTACGGATATCCAATTGATTTATTTTCAGTCAAACCGGCTAGACAAGACCCTCAACGCCGCCCAATGCTTTCCCTCTTCTTCTCAGCCATGCTTCCTTAATGGAACTGGCTCTCGGTGTTGCCCTCGCCCATGCTCTTGCTGCTCGAGCTGCCGCTCTGGATAGCGCCCAAGATCCCATCAATGTAGCTCGCGCCACTCCACTTCTGGTGCGTCAACACGTCACAGCCGCCCTCCTTCTCGCGCCTCTGCACAAGATTCACATACGCCAGCATGCCGTCCGTCTTGAACTCCCGCGCCAGCTCGTTCGTAATCGTGGCGTTGGAGTGCAGTCCGGCCAGCGAGATGAGCTGCAGCACGAAGCCCTCCTTGGCAATGTCCCAGATGAAGCTCTTGAGCGTCTCGTCCGTGAACCCGTGGGCCATCCAGTTGAAGGATGGGCTAAGGTTGTAGACGAGGCCCTTCTTCGGGTACACCTCGTGCACCGCCCTGGCCAGTTTGGTCGCCACCTCGACGTTCGGGTCGCCCGTCTCAACCCACAGGAGGTCGGCGTAGGGAGCAAACGCAATGGCTCGCTTCGTCGCGGCCTCCATGCCGGCGCGGAAATGGTAGAACCCTTCACGCGTGCGGGGGACGTCCCAGGAAAAGAAGACGGGGGTCCTGGTGTGCTGGTTCGCGAGCTTGCGGCGCTGGCTGATGCCGAGGTCCCGCTGCGAGCGGACACTCTCGAGGTACGAATCGATCTTTTCTTGCGAGACGCCCTCCTGCTGCATGTGCGCGACGGCGGCCTCGTCAAAGGTGACAAGCTTGGTGGTCTTGACCCAGGTGGCCTCGAAAGCGTCGATCTCGGCGCCTGCTGCGCCCTTGGCCTCCATGGCCTGGATGGTCTCCGCCAGAGGCTCCAGGTTCGGGTCCGCGACACCCAGGATGAACTCGTGGTCGCGCACATCAATGGCGCTGCTGATCAGCTTGCCGCTCTCCGAGTCGGTTCGGGCGAGGACGAGGTTCTCGCACCCCATGACATCCCATTGGAAGCGGGCCGCGTTCAGGCGGTTGATGTGCTCGCCGGTAGGCACGAGGACCTTTCCAGCCAAGTGACCGCACTTCTTGCCGCCGTGCAGCTGGTCTTCAAAGTGCACCGCCGCGGCGCCGTTCTCCGCAAACAGCTTGGCAAGCTTGAGGACCGCCGAGAGACCGCCGTGCCCCGTATCGCCGTCGGCAACGATGGGCCGCAGGTAGTCAATGTACGGTGTCTTGGTGCGCTGCTCCGGCGTGAGCTTCCGTCGGTTATCCCATTGTTTGCGATCGTGCATCGATTGCGCCTTGGCGAGGCGCTGGACCTGGTTTGGCACGGTGTTGTACGGGTAGTCGCCGAAGTCGGGGGAGACCTCGTTCGTGGAGGTGAGCAGGGAGGAGCAGGCCCAGCCAGAGATGTAGAGGACCTCCTGGTGCGGCGCCTGTTGAGTCATCTGGACGGGATCGATGGCGCCCACTATCACGGGCGATTAGCAAACCAAAGTATCTTCTGTACGGTCTCCCGGTCTTCTTACTTGTGTGGATAGGTTTTCCCTCGGCTAACCTCTCCTGGACCAGGTTGAAGAGCTTTCTTGCCATGACAGAACTTGGATACGACTGTTGCTGTGAACCGCGCTTGGAGACGACATCGGCAGCGCTGTAGGGGCGTTTGATGCCCTCGTATCTCGGCGACCGCCACCATGCCTCGACCTCCTTGAGCTGGGCTTCATAGAGCTCGTCCTCGGCGGCGCCAGCCTTCTGTGACTCGGGAAGCAGCTGGAAGGCGTCGCTGGGAGGGGCAGCGGAGAAAGGGTTCGCGGGGGCCTGGGCCATTCTGCGGGTTGTCGAAATGCAGCGCAGGGCGATGGCGGGGGTCGATGTCGGTTTGGGGAGGGGAACCCGTCGTGAGACTGCTCGCGCAGCAGCTCTTCGCATCATGGCGGTCGGCGTTGGTACGGTCGATGATCGGGGGGGGTTCGGAGAGAGAGCTCGAGGGGGTATGGAAAAGTGTCGAATTTCGCGAGGGGAGATCTAGTTAGACGAGAGATGTCTAGCCATGACACAGTTAGCGCCGTAACGCCGCGGGTTGTTCTCGCAGAAAGCAAATCCGAGGGGCCCTGCTTCGGCCTTCGGGGCAGGCCGTCTTACATAAGAGGCTTGTGTTGTATTTCGTTCCTGGCCGTCAACAATGGGAATAACGTGGAAAACACAACAGAAGACGGCGTCGGCGACCATCAGCCGGGCAAAAGCGAGGTTTGGGCCTTGGTAAGCGGCGGCAAAGAGAAGGCCCAGCACACGTGCAATGGGGACCGCTATTGGCCAATTGACATGACCGCTCACCCGGAGCAGATTGCCGGGGCGCCAGACAGCTGCTTCGGCTTGCCTCGGTCCAGTCTTTTCCCCTCAGCGCCCACAGCAGCCCACAGTGTCAGCGCTCCGGGGACGACAGGGTCAAGGCGCGAAATGTGGAGATTCCGCATTCCGCAGCCAGTCAGGGCGCATGCTTTGTGAGCAGTGGGCACCTCGCTGAGCTCATCCCGCAAAGCCCGCACTGCCCGCTGCCCGCTAATCGTGGAGGAGGAAGGTGGGAAAAGCTGGGGTCCCGCCTCCTTTACGAAGGAACATAGTGTGTAATAATGGATTTTTATTCGGGAAGCTGTGTATCTACGCCCCCACACCCCCCCCCCCCCTTATCCTCGCCCCCCTACTCTAAGCCCTTTAGGCCCCTAAGTCTCCCTTTTGCTTAATAGTTCGCTTAATAGCCTTTTTAACCCTCTTAAAGTATTTAGTATAAATTTAGATATATTTAACTATCTTTTTATTTTTTTAATAGAAATCTTATTTTTAAAAGTATTAATAGATTTTTTTAAAGTATTTATAGATTTTTTAAAAAGTTAGATTATTATTAGATTTCTTATAATTATTAGTCTTTTAGTACTAATTTAACTTTAAAAGTTAACTAGTAATATAGTATGTAAATATT